>JAODAL010080212.1:0-12319 GCA_025379985.1 Phyllomedusa bahiana | reverse complement strand
GCTGTACACAAATACACAAATACTCTCCATTCAACCTCACTGAGCTCCAGCTGCGCGCCAAGGAAGAATGGGCAAAACTGATAGAGACATACCCCAAGTGTCTTGCGGCTGTAATCACAGCAAAAGGTGGCGCTACAAATTATAAACTTAAGGGGCCGAATAATTTGGCATGCCCCACTTTTCAGTTTTTCATTATCTACAAAAGTTTAAAATATCCAATAAATTTTGTTCCATTTCACAATTTTGTACCACTTTTTGCTGATTCTTCACCAAAAAATTAAAATTTTATATCTTTATGTTTGAAGCCTGAAATGTGGCAAAAGGTAGAAAAGTTCAAGGGGGCCGAATACTTTCGCAAGGCACTGTATGTATGATCTGAACTCCCAGCTTGCTCGGCACGCCATAGAAGTATTATCCTGCCCAGCAGCTAGCATCATCTCGGAACAGACCTTCAGCACAGCTGAGGGGATGATAACTGACAAACGTATCCGGCATCCCCCTGAGAATGCGGATCGTTTGACTTTTAACAAAATGAATCAAGCATGGATCTCTGATGATTTTGTTGCCCCAGTTTCCGGGGTCACCGATTAGTAGCAGGTTTATTTCACAATGTGAACTACACATTCCTCTGTCTTGAAAAAGAAATGGTCCTATTGAAATTTTTTTAAAATAGTAATTTCTTATTGCTAATTGTATTCAGAGTGTCCAAACGGTCATTTTGCTGATTTTGTGGTCAGGAGACTGTAAAAGACACAAATACTAAAGGTTTTATTGAAGAAAACCTTATTCCAATTACTAATTTCTTCTTGAATACTACTAGTAATTTCTTCTTGAAAATTTTAAGCAGTGTCAATGGTTTTGGGGTCACGCTGCTGTTAAGAGACAGCAATAAAAAAGAAAAAGATTCTATTTCAAAAAATTTTGATTCAAACAGTCATTTCTTCAAAATTTTAAAGAGTGTTGAAAGTTCATTTTTGCAACTTTTGGGGTCATGCTGCTGTTAAAAAAACAGCTATAATCCAGGCCCTATTTCAAAAAGTCATGTTTAAAAAATCTTTTCTTCTTGCAAATTTTATAGAGTGTCGAAAAGGTCATTTCTTCTGCTTTCAGGGTCATGCTGCTTAAAAAGACAGAGATATTCAAGGTTCTATTCAAATAAATCTTTTTTCAGATACTCATTTCTTCCTGTTAATTTTATTCTGACTATCCATAAGGACATTTCTGCTGGTTTTGGGGTCCCAGTGATAGGTTAAAAATAAGAACTAGTAATGGGTGGGGGCCCTATTAGATTTAGCTTCATGGGACCCTGAAATGGTTGATAGATGACTGATGTCAACCCTGGCTACCACAGCACCCATTGTAACTACGGCCCTGCCAGCTGAACCTCCATGTTCCCCGTTGGGATGTTCTTGCTGCCATCATATATATGACACATGTTTTTTGGCCCTGGTGCAAAAAGTGATAGGGGGCTCCTGCCCGTTACCATGTGCCATTTCCAATACCGGCGTCCTCTTACGTGTCAAAGGGACCCGTAGAAGCTCCTATCGCTCTACCTACTATAGCTACGCAGTCCTTGTCTTTTCAGTTGCCTGCTGCAGTTTTGGAGAAGCAGCCAGTATACAAGACCAGTTTCTTCCATTAGACTCTAATTCACAGATAGTCGATAGAAACATTTTTTTTCTAATCATAGCTGCCAGTTGGAAATTATAGGGATCTAAAAACTCTTAAGATTTGCCATCTTAATAGTACAGTTCTTCAATAAGAGACTGTGAACAAATCTTCCAGACCTTTTCAATATTTGTATTTTTGAACATGGCCTGTTATCACTTGGTTGGTTCCCTGTGTGTCTCTTTTCTGAAGAGCGGTGCCAATCTCTTCTTCAGTGACACACCCTGCATCCAAAGGTTTTAACTCCTCTTCCTCTCAGTCATGGCCACAAATATGGTCATCATCCTCATCACCAGTCAAAACTGAAGTAAAAACGGGCCAAATGTCACCCAATAAACAGATCCCACTGGATAATCCATTTTCTTAAGAGCCCTTTGATAACACAATGCGGTTGGGGTCGGAAGGCATTTCAAAAGATCAATAGGCCCAAAAGGATGATTTTGTATGCTCTGATGCCCAATCGCTGATGCCCTCAGAGGAGGAGAAGGAAGCAGGTTCCGCTCTTTCGGCTGGACTCGTCATTTTCAGGGTGCAAAAATTACAAATACGGGAGGCAAAAGGCGTGGAACCCAGTCTATGTTCTTCAGACCCTTCCTTAACATGAAGTTCTGCCTTTGTCAACATACATGCGCATCTACAAGAACGGCGACATTGTGTCCATTAAGGGTATGGGCACCATACAAAAAGGCATGCCACCTAAATGCTATAATGGCAAGACTGGCAGGATCTACAATGTTAAACAGCATGCTCTGGGTCTAGTTGTAAAGAAGCAGATCAATGGTAAAACCCTTGGCAAAAGAATCAACGTCCGTGTGGAACACCTTCGCCACTCCAATAGCAGAGAAAGTTTCCTTCAGTGCATCAAGGAAAACGAGAGGATGAAAAAGGAAGCCAAGGAGAAGGGAACCTGGGTGGAACTGGAGCATCAGCCAACGTTGCCAAGTGAAGCTTGATTCGTCCCAACTTGTGGAAAGGAACCTGAACTCCTTGAGCCCGTTCCCAACGAGTTTATGGCATAATGTGACAATATCCTTTGCAAAATATTCCATTTTTGTTTAAACGTAAATATGTAATGGTGCTATGTAAGGCTTTTTTCAATGTTATATGGAGGGGCAAGTGCTCTTGTATAGTCAGAAATTTCCCAAGCGCTACCCAGGTCTAGACTGTCTTCTGAGTAAGGCTCGAGGTCTTAGCTCACACTTCCTGCATTCGCACACTGTTTAAGCCCAACTGTCAGCAGTGCTGCGTTATCTGGACTTCCCCGTCTGCATTTCTTCATGCAAATTTTATTGGAAGTGTCCATAAGGGCATTTTGGCTGGTTTTAGGGTCATGCTGCTTTAAAAGACAGTGATACTCAATGTTCTATTAAAAAAAATCTTACTTGAAATATTAATTTCTTCCTGCAAATTTTATTCTGACGGTCAGTGAATTCATTTTTGCTGCTTTTGTGGTCAGGTCACTGTAAAAGAAACCAATATTAAAGGTTGTATTGGAAAAAGCTTAATTCGCATACTCTTTTATTCTTGCTAATTTTATTGAATCTCCGAAAAGTCTTTTTTGCTGCTTTTGTGATCATGCTGCTGTAAAAGATAGTGATACTCAATGCCCTATTCAGAAAAATCTTGTTTGAAATATTCATTTCTTCCAGCAAATTTTATTCTGAGGGTCCATAAGGGCATATGTGCTGGTTTGGTGGTCATGCTGCAGTAAAGGACAGTGATATTCAATGTCCTATTTACTAAAATATTGGTTCAAATACTTATTTCTTCTGACAAATTTTATTCTGAGGGTCCATAAGGGCATATATGCTGGTTTTGTGGTCATGTTGCATTAAAGGACAGTGATAGTGAATGTCCTTTTAACTAAAATATTGTTTCAAATACTTATTTCTTCTGGAAAATTTTATTCTAAGGGTCCATAAAGGCATCTGTGCTGTTTTGGGGTTAGGTCACTGTAAAAGACACCAAAAGTAATGGTTATATTGAAAAAAAAAGCTTAGTTCACACGCATCAAGGCAATCAAAATGAACAACAGTTGCTGGGTGGTCATCCTCCTTGATCCACGTTACGACCACTCACACAAATTGACAGTAGAATGCAGGAATTTGAGACAGGACTCATTGATCAACTGGAGACATCTGTTGCATCTTCTTCACATTCTAATGTCACGGTGGAACAACGTCAGCAACGTGTTAGCAGTAGAATGGCAAGTAACCATAGCAGCGGCAGCATTGGAAAAATTCTTGTTTGAAATAGTCAAATTCTTATTGCAAATTTTTATTCTGAGGGTCCATAAGGGCATTTTTGTTTTTTGGGTCAGGCTACGTTAAAAGCAATGCCAGGGTGCCAATAGGGCAGTATTACTGTCAGGAGCCCTAATCTAAAAGGGACCCAGTGATTTGTTAAAAATAGGAAGTAGTAATGGGGGGGGCACTCCATTTGATTTAGCTGCATGTGGACATGATACGGTTAATAGATGACTGACGGCAGCCCTAGCTCTCACCACACCCACTCTAACTACGGCTCTGCCAGCAGAATATCTGCTTCCTGTTGGGATGTTCTTTCTGCCACCACATTTATGACATGTTTTTGGTCCCTGGAACAAAAAAAGGATAGGGGGCTGCTGCCAGTTACCATGTGCCATTTCTATTACTGGTGTCTTCTTATGTGTCAAAGGGGGCCCCGAAGCAGCTACTACCGCTGTTCCTGCTGTGGCTATGCAATCCTTATCTTTTCAGTTAGCCATTGAAAGGAACTAATTATTTTAGCCAGTGATGTTTTTTCTGTGACTCTAATTGTCTTGACTAAGATGTACCATGTTTACTGTTGTGGATGGTAATTCTAGCTTCTCCTCACCTGTTTGGGGATAAAAATTAACCTTGTCATCCTCTCCCATTAACTTTAAAGGGAATTAACAATTGATCAGAATTGTAAATCGGCGCAATATTTCTCAAAATCGGCATTTGTAGAGATTGTGATTAGGGATGAGCGATTATAATCGACGAAGTTGAAATCGGCACGGATTTTAGGTTGATCGGAAATTTTCGATCACGCGATATTTTAGGTGAGAATCTGCGCATAATCTATTACTATCACGCCATTTTCGCCGCTTCCTGTCATTTTGGCGGCCAGCAAATCAGCTTAGAGCATAGAGCAGGGTGAGCTGGGTGTGCGACGTCATGACTGGGATGTGTATGGGTGTCATTGGCTGGAAAAATCAAATGACTTCGTTTTGCATAGAACAGCGTTTCCTGTTCATCATCAGTGTTTCAATGTCTCTCACTAGAGCAGGACGTGTGCTAGATCTCTCTCAATACAGCTCAGCTCAGAGAAACAGTTCTCTTTATTCATTCAGACAACTATGCTTTTAGCTGTCAACATTATAACATAGGTAGATTAGAGAATTTCAGTTCTTAGTTAGTTAGACAGAGACTTTTAAAGGAGCATCTAGTGTTATACAGCCACGGGGTGGGGGAGGGGGGGTTGTGGGCGAACAAAGACAGGCAGGCAGGCTGTTGAAAGGAGAGTGTATATTTTGCAGCCCAGACTCTGCTTTGAACATGCATTGAAATGGCTTTTTTCACCAGTTTTTGGCTGGCACACCTCGCACCTGAGGTGAAATAGTACCTTTTATTTTGTGCAGCCCAATTTTGTTCAAAGACCCACCTTGTACTTACATTAGGATACAGAAATTTTCTAGTAACTGCTGTTGTATTTCATTGGTGCAAAACCCACCTTTTATTATCCGTATAACTTAAATATGTGTTATTCACTTTGGCGCAGACCAGTTTTGTTAAAAGACCCAGCTTGTACTTATATTAGGATACAGAAATTTGCTAGTAATTGCAGGTGTATTTCATAGGTGCAAAACCCACCTCTTATTATCTGTATAAATTTTAAATAGGTGTTTTTCACTTTTGGCGCAGTCCAATTTTGTTCAAAGACCCACATTGCACTTATATTAGGATACAGAAATTTGCTAATAATTGCAGGTGTATTTCATAGGTGCAAAACCTACCTTTTATTATCTGTATAACTTTTAAATAGCTGTATTTCACTTTGGTGCGGCCCGGTTTGTTCAAAGAGCCCCCTTGTCTTTAAATTTGAATACAGAAATTTTGTGCTAACTGCTGTTGTATTTCATTGGTGCAAAACCCCCCTTTTCTTATCCGTATAACTTATAAATAGCTGTATTGCACTTTGGTTCGCCCCATTTTTGTTTAAAGAGCCACCTTGTACTTAAATTTGAATACAGAAATTTTGTGCTAACTGCTGTTGTATTTCATTGGTGCAAAACCCCCCTTTTCTTATCCGTATAACTTATAAATAGCTGTATTGCACTTTGGTTCGCCCCAGTTTTGTTTCAAAGCCACCTTGTACTTAAATTTGAATACAGAAATTTTGTAGTAACTGCTGTTGTATTTCATTCGTGCAAAACCCACCTTTTCTTATCCGTATAACTTTTAAATAGCTGTATTGCACTTTGGTTCGCCTCAGTTTTGTTAAAAAACCCAGCTTGTACTTATATTAGGATACAGAAATTTGCTAGTAATTGCAGGTTTATTTCATAGGTGCAAAAACCACCTTTCATTATCCGTATAATTTTAAATAGGTGTTTTTCCTTTGGGCGCAGCCCAGTTTGTTCAAAGACCCCCTTGTACTTATATTTGGAATAAGAAATTTGCTAGTAATTGCGGGTTTGTATTTCATTGGTGCAAAACCCACCTTTTCTTATCCATATAACTTTTAAATAGCTGTATTGCACTTTGGTTCGCCTCAGTTTTGTTAAAAGACCCAGCTTGTATTTATATTAGGATACATAATTTTGCTAGTAATTGCGGTGTATTTCATTGGTGCAAAACCCCCCTTATTATCCGTAAAAATTTTAAATAGGTGTTTTTCACTTTGGGCAGCCCAGTTTTTTCAAAGACCCACTTTGTACTTATATTAGGATACAGAATTTGCTAGTAATTGCAGGTTTTTTTTCATAGGTGCAAAAAACCCACCTTTTCTTACCCGTATAAAATTTTAAATTAGGTGTTTTTAACTTTGGCACAGCCCAGTTTTTTCAAAGACCCACCTTGTACTTATATTAGGATAAATAAATTTGTAGTAATTGCAGGTGTATTTCATTGGTGCAAAACCCACCTTTTTCTTATCCTTTATAACTTTTAAATAGCTGTTTTTGCATTTTGGGTTCTCGCCCAGTTTTGTTAAAAGACCCAGCTTGTACTTATTTAGGATACGGGAAATTTGCTAGTAATTGCAGGTTTATTTCATAGGTGCAAAACCCACCTCTTATTATCCGTATAAATTTTAAATAGGTGTTTTTTACTTTGGCGCAGCCCAGTTTTTTTCAAAGACCCACTTTGTACTTATATTAGGATACAGAAATTTGCTAGTAATTGCAGGTGTATTTCATTGGTGCAAAACATACCTTTTATTATCCGTATAACTTTCTAGTAACTGTTCTCGTTTGTCATTGCTGCAAAAAACGCAATTTCTCATCTGTGTAACTTCTGAATAGTTTTATTGCGCTCATTGAATCTCAGTTTGCCGCAGATAGCGCACTTGTATGATATTTTGCTGAGAACTTTCAATTCCTAGTCCTACTGGGCAGTTGTAAATCCCTGGGACTGAAGGAAGAACACTGTTGATTTTGTCTTACGGTTCCCCAGACCGCATTTTCACAGGTATTCGCTAGAAATAATTACGTTTCTAATCCTATTTGGGCTGTAGGAAATTAGAGGGATTTAAGAATAGTTGTGATTTGCCGTCTTTCAATAAGAGACTGTCAAAAACTCTTCCATACCTTCTTAACCTTCCTCTAGTGTTAGGCTCGTGACCGACCCGTTTTAGGTTTTAAATGCATACAAATTCTACATACATTTGTTTATTGCATCAAGACTTTTTGACTTTTTCGGGAAAATTTTTTTTAAACAAAATACAATAAAATAAAACTATTTTACTAAATTGTAAAATGCTCTTATTAAAAATTATAACATTTGTGTTGTTGGGGTCAATTTCGACCCGGTTCTAATATAAAGTAAAAAAAAAATAATAAGTCCCAAAACTGAACTCACAAACACAATATAAACCAACAGCCCCAGGCCAGCTCTACCTCCAACAACTTGAGTTAGGGACATGTCCAGGCATGTATGGCCCCAAATCAGCTTACAGTTTGTACTTTGCAGGTATACATCTTCATTTTTACACCATGCAACAATGAGGAGAAGATTAGATGCAAAGCCAAATTCTGGATTATATCTTGGATGATAATGAATCGGAGGACACACAGCAGCAAACTGATACAGATGAACAGGTTTCTGAGGAGGAAGATAAAGTGGAGTTCAACCGGAAGACACAGACAGTTCTGATCAGTTGATGAGGAGGTCCCCGGTGCAGAAGTGCTCCCACTAAAAGTTTCAAATCCAAAAGTGGCAAGATTATTTGGAGATCAGTACCTCCAGTTGTACATGGCAGGGCAAATGCTGCAAATGTCATAAAAATGACCCCTGGGATCACAAGGTTGCTGTGACAAGAGTAAGTGACATCAAGACATGTTTAGATTCTGTTTATGCCATTGTCAATAAAAAAGTCATTTTGCTATGAAAACCTTGAAGGAAAAAAAAGTCCACAGCAACATGTGGAAGACCTTCATGATGATGCCCTGGATGCCTTATTTAGTGTTTTCTCCTTGTGGAGTGTACAAATCCTGCAATGAGGCCATGTAGTCTCTGGGATGCATCGACAGGCAGGAATATTTTTCGGGCAAAATTTGTCACTTCAAAAGTTTCAAATGATATAAAGAGCCCCTCAGATTTGACAACAGAGACACCAGAAAAAATCTGACAAACTTGCTCCCATCAGGGATGTTTGGGAGAAATTGGGTGCAGCTCCTTCCACTGATGTTAAACCCCAGGCCGATGGTGACAGTAGACAAACGTCTTTCTCCCTTTCCACGGAAAATTTTCCCTTCCGGCAAAACATGCCAAGAAAGGGCCAGGCAAATACGGCATAAAAATCTGGGCGGGCCGTGATGCAAAAAAAACTAGCTATGCATGGAATCTACAGATTTACACAGGCAAGTCTGCAAGCGGCATCCCTGAAAAAAAAAGGGAAAAAACGTGTAGTCCTCGATATGACTACTGGATGGGGGTCACAACATTACTTGTGACAATTTTTTACCAGCTATGACCTTGGACAAGAACTTCTCCGGAGGAAAATCACCATGGTGGGCACATTGAAAAAAAAACAAACTGAGCTGCCCGCTGAATTGTTGCAGATGAAGGACAGGGCTCCACTTTCCCCAAAGTTTGTTTTTACAGGGCAAACCCCCACTGCTGTTTCATACTGCCCCAAAAAACGATTGGAATGTTGGTACTGATGTCCCAAAACTTTACAAAGATGCAGCTGTGTCATCAGGAAGTGACAAAAAGCCCAGAATCATCCTAGACTATAACAAAAACCAAGGAGGAGTCGACAACCTGGACAAGCTGACTGCCACCTACACTTGCCAGCGAATGACTAGGAGATGACCAATGGTTGTATTTTCCAACATCCTTGATGTGTCAGCATTCAATGCACTTGTGTTGTGGACCCACATTCACCCAAGAATGGAATTCAAAGAAAAAAACAAGCGGAGGTTTTTTCTAGAGGAACTAGGAAGACCCTTGTCAAGGCGCACATTGACCAAAGGGAAAAGGGTGCCCCAAGACCCAGCCGCTGCAGCGGTCCGACAAAATCCAGAGCTCAACAAGTGCTTCGCCCACTACCAACAGCAACACAAAGAGCATCATCACCAGATCCTCCTCAACCAGCCCTTCCTCAACATCAATCACAACAGCCACAACCCCAGTGCGACCACCTGATTCTAAAAGAAAGAGGTGTCAGGTCTGCCCTAGCAATAAGGACAGAAAAACAAACACATCGTGCTTCACCTGCAAAAAAATACCTCTGCAAAGAACCCCACAAAAAGGGGTCACTTTTTGCCACACGTGCATCTAAATACTAATGCATCTAAAAACTAGTACTTGATTTCTGTTGATTTGATTTGCTTGATTGATTGTTGCTTGTTTGTTTGACCTAGAAAAGCTACTTTTTATTTTATTGCTATTAATGTTAATATAATTTTATCTTTTATTTGTATTAAAGTTTTATAAAAAAAAAATCTGTTTTTTGCCTTTTTCATAAAGTAGTTAGATATGGGTCAAAATTGACCTGTAACACCATAGATGTTGCTAGAGTTAATCATATAAATATTTAATATATGTATATTTTTTTTACATTTAAGAAAAGTGTTCTAAAACCCTTTAGTATAGTCAGGTAATATTAACAAACTTTTTTAAGTTTATTTTTATTCTCTTGAGGTTCATTTGACAATATTTTTATATTGAAAAAGAAGGGTACGCTCTCAAATGAATAGGCCCAGGGGGCACAACAAAAATTTAAAATCAATCCTTCCATGGATGAGAAACTCTAACAAGGTAACTAAGAGGTAAGAAACAAATTGGATCATAAATAACTGTTTTAAGGGTATCCTAGGGGTGATTTAAGACACGGGTCAAAATCAACCCGTTAACATAAGAAAGAGTAAAAGAAAGCTAACACTAGAGGAAGATTAAATTTTTATCTTTCTGAACATGGATCGAAATGCAGGTGGTAAGCGAGCAAAGAGGGGTGTAGGACAGGAGGTAAAGGTACGAGAGAAGGGTGCTCCTTTCCAGTGTGGTGGGCAACACCCAAGCCAGCGGATCGTCGGTTGCAGGACCGTCAGGCCCGTCATCGCTGGGTCAGGGCCCTGTGAATCTCAGTAATGAACAGCGTCGCCAATCTGTTCTTCAGTGGTTAATGCAACCTGTATCCATCAGTCTTACCCCCTCATCCTCCCATTCACGGCCACAAATGTCGTCATCATCATCATCGTCAGCATCCGTCCAACATGAAGCGAAGGCAGCCCAAATGTCAACTCGTGTACCCACCACTGTGAATAATCCATTTTCTGAAGAACCCCTTTGAGGGGCAAAATGCAGTTGGGGTCAGAAGGCATTTCAAAAGGCCAAAGAGGATGATTTTGTCTGCTTTGACGTAAAATCGCTGATGCCATCAGAGGAGGAGAATGAAGCCGGTCAATCAGCAAAAATCCCGGGCGGTCGGCAACGTCTTGCAATGCCTGTTGCTTGTAGCCTGCAGCTCCTTTATGCAGAATATCAGGACAAGGAAGTCACCTGTGTTGATGATGATGATGATGACGACATTGCGGATCCAATGTGGTCTTTTCAGCAGAATTTTCTTGCGAGCGCTTCATCACTGGACGAGGAGGAAGATGATGGGGTAGTGTCAGTACGGCTCCCGCCTCACAAAGGGAGACACCGCTCCTCACTTAACTCCGTCAAAAAGATCCAGGACCTCTCAAGCCTGGGCCTTTTTCGAGCAAGCCTCTGATTCACCTAGTGATGTCATATGCCATCTTTGCTGTAAACGCATCAGTAGAGGGAAGAATCTTAGGTGTTTAACCACCACCAACATGTCTAGTCACATGCAGCGAAAGCATGAGTTGAAATGGAGGGAACACTTGGCCAAAAAAGGCCACACCGATGCTGGTCTTCCAACCACTGTCACACCCTCGGTCTCTGCCTCCTCCTCCTCCGCCACCACCAAGCGTTCCTCAGCTGCCCATGTCTCTCAGAGTCATGATCAAGGATCAACCTCCGCTTCAGCCTCCACTGTCGCCGAGTACAACCAGCACCACCAGAGACCCATCCTACCCCTTCCACCAGTTTGACGACCTGCATGCCGTACAGCGGCCAGTCTAGCAGTCACCCTTCTGTCTACCAGCTTAGGGAGCAGAAGAAACACTTTAACCCAAACCATCCCAAAGCCAAAAGCCTGAATGTCGGCATTGCCAGGCTTTTGGTCTTGGAAATGTTGCCTTTCCATCTGGTGGACACAGATGGGTTCCGCCACGCCATGGATATTGCCTGCCCCCAATACCAGATGCCGAGCAGGTATTTCTTTTCCAGAAAAGCCTTCCCTGCCCTGGCCAGCCACGTGTCATCTAAAATTTCAAGCAGATTTGAGGTGGAGGAGGAAGATGAGGAAGATCAGTTTGCTAGTGCCCCTCGACCCAGAGACTTGGGAAATCAAGGCTCCATCTGTCACATGAGTGCTTGGATGCTCCATTTTCTCCAACATGATCCTTGCATTTTGGCCATCAAAATAAACAACAGTTGTTGGGTGGCCACACTTCTCGATCCCCGGTAGAAAGCAAAACTCAGCACTTTCCTTCCACCCACCCAAATAGAGAGTAAAATGCAGGAATTAGATACCTGGCTGATTGATCAACTGGAGAAATCTGTTGCGTCTGCTTCACGTTCTTCAAATATCACGATGGAACACGTCAGCAACGTGACAGCAGTAGAGTGCCAAGCAGCCGTAGCGGCAGCAGCAGGCATTGTGGCAGAAGCCCAATGGGTGACATCTGGCAATCTTTATTTACCACCTCACCAATGCATATGCATATGTAATGCAGGGCACACATACAACACACAGAGACCGGCTTAAGATCATGGTGCACGCTAAACGCGCTCAAAACCCATGTTTTTGATGTGGGGGGGAACCCCAAAAACCGGGTTTCCAAAATGGGAACCCC
>JAODAL010080211.1:0-12319 GCA_025379985.1 Phyllomedusa bahiana | reverse complement strand
GGGATGGTCGTGTGGGCCCCGCACCAGGGCCCGTGTGCGGGAAAATGGCTGTGTGAGGAGAGCGCGGGTTTTCTCCATGTGGGAAAAAGCGGGGGTTTTGGCAGCGCGCCTGCGCCGGGGCCCCAGGAAGGATTCTCGGCGGACAGAGGCTCCCTAGGACGGAAACCAGCCATGTGGGTTAAAGCTTTCACCTCTTTGAGGCGGGGAAGGAGGTCCAGAGACTTTTTTTTGGGTTTAGTTTAGCCGGAGTAATTGTCGTGATGAGGAGCTCCCTTGCACGCGTCCCCATCTTCAAGCGCCAGGCCAGCCCCCTCTCCGTTCTATAATCCTCTAAATCTTGTCCCATTTAGCCGTTTAGAAACCCTCTGATCTAATTGAATATTCTGAAACGATTGCATACAGTCCTCTTTATATTTATTTACATTTCCTCAGACAAAAAATTGGGAGAGAGTAACTCAAGTTCCTTAATTTTATGGAAAATAAAAGTTCTTTTTTTGGATTTCTTTTTAGTAACAATTGCCCCGTGCAATTTGTTCGATTCTGTGTAAACCTTGAAAAAAATCATCATTTTCTATGAACAAACTTTTTTGTAAGATGCGATCTCAACCTTAGGGATCGGTCAATTTTAAAAATTTTTCCCCCCGGTTAGGATGTGATATCCTTTTTGAAACCCTCTCTCGTCCCCCACGGCCCTTTAAAACTACAATGACTGTGATTCTGTTCAAAAGTTAAAAAGGCTTTATTAGGACTGACATGTTTTTTTAAAAAAGGGTATAGGCTGATCATACAGAGAAGGTGGCATATTACAACCCAATCAAAGTAAGTATATAGCAAAAGATATGGGTTACAATCCAATAGTGTTTAATGTAAAGATATCATTTAATTTTTAAAAATCATGACATCCCATTCCCAAAAAATTAAAAATGAATCTTGACATCTGCCTTAGTTCACTAATTAATAACTTAAAATAAGCAGCCCCTATGCCCTGTTAATCAAATGGGCCTTCTAGACGTATCTCTAGACCAAATATTATGATGTGAGGGAACAAAACATGTTTGTACCTAGTCAGAAATTCATATTAGAAAAAAGATTTAATTTTGAAAAAGACGTGGGAGCCTTAAAATGCTAAAATTATCCAAACTTTTTTTTAAAAATTCTGTTTCATTCCTCTCTTGAAAAATTTTAAATTTTTTTAATTCCAATACATAGTACCCTGATGTTCATCAAAAAAGGGTGTTTTTTGGGGTTTACCCACAGCATTATAAATGTTAATATTCATGACATTTTGTCCTTTGGGCCCGTTTGGGCCCTTTAAAAAATTTTCTCAGAGTTTTCTTTTACCTTTGATCAAGATCAGAGGGGAGAGGGGCAATAATAAAAATTTGGGTGTGAGTGGGCTATTCCCAGGAACCACCCAGAGATGCCACTAAACCCCAATTGAGGGGGGTTGAGTGGAGAACCTTTCCCCTGGGGCCTCCATTTGCTTACCTGAAACCATGTAAAAATTTTTAATTTATGAAACCCTTTAAATTTTAATGGATAAAAAAAAATTTGTCACTAATGTTGTCAATGATCCTTACATTTCATTGTTTGTGTGCGTTGTGTTTTCCCTTGAGTGTATGCAGATTCGGGATTAAATTTGATCAAAGGTTTGGGGGATCCCGTTTCTTCTTATTATTGCATGTTTTGGCAAAAAAACCTTTTTGTGCCAAAAGGAAAAAAATATTGTCTTGAAAAACAATTGGTCCCCTCAAATTAGTGAAATTTGCTTTGAAAAAAATAAAAAGTTTATTGTCTAGGGGAAAAAACTTAATGAAAGAAAAAATCCTTTTTTGAAAAAAAAATACTATTTCTAAAGTGTCCCAAATTTATGGGGAATGTACCCTAACTCTGCGTTTGTAGTGTGTTTTATTGCAAATCTGGGGAAAGGGGGGGTTTTAAACCCCTGTATATACCCAAACTCACCGGCCAAACTTTATTAGGGTAAACTGTTCCCAATGCTCGTTTTTAACACTTAATTTCTAATCACCCAATCACTGGCGCAACTCAGTGCATTTAGGCATGTGACGGGTCAAGACAATCTCCTGCAGTTCAACGAGAAACTTAGGGGGAAAAAGGGGTTTTGGTGCTTTGAAGTGGAGGGTTTGGGGTTGGTTTCCCAAAAGGGCGGGTCTGGTTTTCAGAAAACTGCTGTTTCCCGGGGATTTTCACGCAAAAACCATTTTCTAGGGTTTACAGAGAAGGGTCCGAAAAAAAAAAAAACATCCAGTGAGCGGCAGTCTGGGGAAAGGGAAAATCCCTTGTTGGAAGAGGTCAAAGGAAAATGGGCAGACTGGTTCGAGCTGATAGAAAGGCAACATGACTCAAATCCCCCAACCTTTTTAACCCAAGGTGGGCAGAAGAGATCTCGAAGACAGTACGGGAACTTTGAGCAGGGGCTACAGCAGCAGAAGCCCAACGGGTCCCCTCTTTAGCTAAGAAACAGGAAACGGGGGTCCAATTTTCCCCAAAGCTATCGAAATTGGACGTAAAAGTTTGGAAAAAAAACGTTGCCTGGTTTTTAAATGAGTCTCATTTCGCTGCGCTTGGATGGTCGGGAATTTGGCGTCAAAAACATGAAAGCAGGATCCATCGCCTTGTAAAAACGTTCGGGTGGGGGTGGTGGTTTGTCTTGGTGTGGGGAATTTTTTCTTGGCACTTTTTGGGCCCCTTGGTCCAATTGAGCTCGTTGCAAACCTTGGGTGGAATCTATGCCAGAAAAATTGAGGCTTTGAAGGAAAAAAAGGGGTCCAACCGTTTTGCTTTGGTTTTGTCCCCAAATAAAGTGGCCGGTGAGTGTATATGGATGAGAACTTGGGGTTTTTCATTAAAAACTACATCTTTTATGAAACTGTTACATTACCATGAGGAAAGAAGTCTCGATTACTTAAACAACCTATGGCAAAATAAATTTAAAAAAACCCAAGAATACAATAATATTCCTCCCTTTTTGGTAGCTGTTTTTACCTTTTTGGACTTGGAAAGGGGCCCCTTGGTTATGGGGGGGGTTTAAGGAAAAGCTCTCACTGCTCCCCCAGCACTCTGTGGAGTACTTTGGCAGGGCAGACTTCCGCTTTTCAGTAAATCCTTGTGCACCCAGGTGTGGAAAACCAAATTTCGCATGCTGCCCTCCCCCAATGGGTACCCTTCACGCGTTTTTCGGAAAATTTTTGGGGCTCTGGCTTTCCTTCACTGCCCTAGACCACTGAAATCTGGGTGCACCCCCATAACCTTTCCATCGGCCCCTTTTCCTCGGAAGCAAATTTGGAAAACAAAGTTTAAAAAAGTTTCAAGAAAAGACACGTTAACCGTATGGCTTAATATTTCAAAACAGCTGTTACTTTCAGAATAGGATTCTCCAATAACACAGTAATTCTTTTTGCAAGCTGTAGTCAAAAGGTTTAACAACAAAAATTTTACAAAAAAAAAATCAGGGGTGTACTGTCTTTCCTTCAGAAACTCCATGTTTGCAAGTAAAAATTTGGGGTTTCTCAAATTTTCAAAAATTTCTTCAATTTTCTTCCCTTAATCTGGGCGCGGCAGTGTTAGGTTCCCCCCCCTCAAGTCTGTCAAAAGGCCTCTCTCTGACTCAACCTCCCTCTTGAACCTCAGTGACAAAAAAAATAAAAGGTTCATTAAAAAGCACCTGTGAGGTGGTGGTGTTGGATGTGACGGGTGGAGGGAACAGGCTCCACCTAGCGAATTGGGCTGGAGTACATTTGAAATTCGGAGTACATACACAGAATGGGGAAACCAGTATTAAAAATGTGCCCAAAAAATGGGCAGGTTTTCTTACAGACAATGCATCACCCGTTTTGGGCTCTAAGGCACATGCATTCTCTCTCTACAACTGCTTCACAGGGTCAAGACCCTGCAGTAGCTATCTATTGGGATTGAGCCAGCTTGTGCATGCCCCTTTGATTTTAAAGGCAAAACAAGTGGAAGGGCTTTGTGTAATTAGTGGCCTAGAACCAGGGCTGAGAGGAGAGTTTTTTGAACTTTCAACGCCTTTGGGTCTCGTAATGTATGGAATGGTTCAGCCACAGAATTTTTGGGTTAAGTCCATAATTGTGCAGCATATTAAAACACTAATATGCAGTAACCAAACCTTCCCGAAGCATTCGCGCTTTCTTTTAGGGGGATGGACAAATTGTACGCTGTCTTTGTCTGATAGTAGGTATTGTGGCCTGGTGTAAGGCAGTGTCCAATGAAAGTCACCGTCTTTACATCTCTGTAATTTGTATCGGGACTTTATGTCCGTGTTAAAGAAATTCAAGCGGCTTGTGTCCAAAAAGGCTATTCAATTTGCCTTTCAGGGTTACTCGGTTTTGTGTAGTGTTCAACTGGATTTACAAAGAAATGTGTATTTGTGGGGTGTTTGCTATCGCCCCACCTTTTTAGAATTTATTTTCCACGGTGTTTGTGGATTTTTTTTTTTTTCAGTATTGAACAATACTTCAGAATCTGTTATGGTTCTTCCTTTGCTGGCTGATTTAACAACCCAGCATACAGCAGGTACACAGCGTCCTCTGTATTTTCAAGGGTAGCCTATATGTAAATGTCATCTAAGGTGCAAAAGATGGTGCACCAAGTGGATTGCCTAAAAAATCTTTTCCCAATAAGCTCAGTGGGGGATCTATTAAAAGGATTAAAATGTATAGTGTGATGGGCTTAGTGTGACTAATGTGTATATAAAAAGGGTTTTTCCTTTTACCATTACTCTATGGTGATATGGCCCTTTTGTAGTGGAAAAAAATCAGTGTTAATGAAGACAATTTTAAATTTTTGATCTTCGTTTAGAAGGAAAGACGCTTATGATTGCCTTTGGTTCCTGGAGAGAGAAAAATCCTAATTTGTGTAAAATAAAAATAAAAATAGGATTTTCCCCTAGTCAGAGTGCGTCTCTGGGCCCATTTCATCCTGGGCCTCTGTTGATGTGAAAACAAGGGGTAAAAAATTTTACAATATCCCGAAAATGACATTTTATGGGATGTTCAATCTTTTTTAAACCCTTTCCCCTACTCTTGTGGGTTTTTTTTTTAATCTCCCACTAACCCAGCAAAGAAAACAACTCATGCTGAATATGATTTTTTTTTTTCCCCATTAGGGGGGTCGTGTAGTTTGTGGTGGGGTTTAGCTCCTTTCTTCGTTGTTCCCCCTCCCCCTTAAGAGTTTGAAAAGTCAAAATTTGTGTTCTGGTCCTATTAGTGGATAGGGGACCTGTATAAAATTCGGTGGATGTACTGTGAACGTATGATGTGTGTTTTTTGTGAATGGGAGTGTATGTTTGTAATTGAAGGATCATTCTCCAAATGTAGTGCTTTTCTCTTTTGTGGGTGTAAAATACGCTCCCTTTGGCCCCCCTTTTAGGAAAAATTCTATAAATGGGGCCCTTGGGGAAATTACCCCGAGTTAACGGGGGGGGGGGGGGGGGGGGGGGGACCTAGGAGGTCAGGATATTTCCTGCAATAGCATATTGATGTTTTTTGGGGGGTTTGATTGAAGTGTCTGTCGTGTAGAGGGCTGGGTTCAGGGCTACTTGAAGGGACTTTAGCGAGTGCTACGTAAGGTCTCTCTTTTATTTGAGCCGGTTCTCTGTACTAAACATGTAAACATGTCTCCTCGCTCATCTACAATGTTCATTAGCCCTTTTTGGTTTTTTCAAAAACTTTTTGTGACTTTGCCCCATTGCAGGGTTTTTGGGGTAGTATCAGAGGTGTGCGGTGTCAGTGGTGTTAATGAGGTTGTCAGTGTTTCTGAGGTTCCCTGAAATAACAACTGCGTTTTTGGGTTCACCTACCAATTTCAAAAATTTCCATTTCTTTCTGTTCTTTTCAAAAAAGAAGCTATTTCTGTAAAGTCTCTAAAAACCCATGTACCCTTTTTGAGGTAACTCGGGTATACACAAAGCCATTTACTCCAAAAATGATGTATGTTACCCCCAAAATTTTTAGCAAAATGGGTCATGGACTTCTCCGGTATATAGGATGTACTTTTCCTAACTGGGGGCCCCATCAAAAATTGTTTTTCTGCAAGTTGATGACCATTCCCATGTTTTAAGGGCCTTTTTAACCAAGGAAGCACCCACCTCGTCGATGGACTAAAAAAAATGTTTATAGGGCCCCCTATAATACCCCTTTACTGATGGGCCTCCTTGCTCAGTGGACACTTTTATATTACTTAAAAGAGGGCCCCCCCCCCCCCTTTTTTTGGGGATTTGTTAGTACCTTGTTGTAATCTACAATTTCAATGACAATTTTAAATAAATGAATAACTTCTACTTCTATGCGAGACATTATATAAAAAATTATAAATAACAGCAAGGAAATATTATGTGCAAAAATAACGCATATATAAAAACCAAAATGAAGGAAAAAAAAATAGCAAACAATAGACAAATTAATGTGCCCTACACTGCAAACCAAACGTATAAAAGTAAACTAAATTATTCCCCCCGCTTGAGGGCAGCCCCCTAAGGAGAAGAAAAAAAAAGAGAAAAAAAAACAAAAGCAGGCAATAAAACAAAAAGGGTACAAGACAAAAAAACAAAAATTTAGAACAAAACAGATAATTATTTCACTTTTAAAGAACACTGCAAATTGTGAAATTTTTTTCCTTAACCCTTTACTTTTTTTCACTCTATAAAAATTTTTTAAATTAAAAAATAAAACAAATTGAACGTGGGAGAGGGAGAAAAATAGGGAAAAACCTCACTACACGATTAACAGGTTTTCCAACACCTTTTTGCAGAGAAGCTATGGTTTGGTGTGGCAAAAATGCTCACCCTGCTAGCGATCCCAGGTTTTCAAAACAAAGGGGGGGTTTTCGTACCCGTTCTTCACTCTGGTGAAGGTTTTTGATCCAAATTTACGGGACCCCAAAAAGATGTAGATTCCTTTCTTTGCAAACCCCTCTCTGTCTTTCCCCACGGGACCTTCAAACATAAAAAAAAGCATGTGATTCTATTCAAAAGATTAGAAGCTTTTTTATGGATGACTGATTTTTTAAAGGGTATAGGCGTGATCATACGAGAAGGTAGGCATATTACAATCAATAAAGATAAGTATATAGAAAAGATATAGGTTCAATCCAAATCAGTGTCTTAATGTAAAGATATCATTTTAAATTTTTAAAATCATGACACCTCCCCTTACCAAAAAATAAAAATGAATCTCTGACATCTGCCCTTTGTTACACTAAATTTAAAAACCTTAAATAAGCAGCAGTATGACCGTTATTCAAATGCACGGCCTTTAGACGTATTTAGCCCAAAAATTATGATGTGGCGGAACAGAAACATGTCTTGTATTAGTCAGAAATTTATATTAGAACAAGATTTAAGTTTGAAAAAAGACAGATGGATGACATTAAAATGCTAAAAATTTATCAAATTTTTTAATTCTGTTTCGCTAGTAAATGAAGCTGTTAGTATATTTCTTCTATGTCCATTTTCCCCTCTTCTCTTGATATTTATAATGGGGGGGCATCCAAAAAAAGAGTATCACCAGAGTTTTTGCAAAAAACCGATTCACATCCTCCTCTGAGTATGCAAAAGGGATTGGGAAAGTAGTATATTTGAAAAAAAAAATTAAAAAAAGTTGGTGTTGAAAACTGTGGGAAGTTCCGGGGTTTAATGTAAAAATCAATTCCAAGGTGAAACAGAACCCGCAAAAAATGTAATAAAAAAAGTGCAAGTTTAAGGCCAAAAACCAAGTCCAGAAAATTTAAAAATGAAGTGAGGACAGCCCATTTAAAAAAATGGTTGTGTTTTTTCCCCGGCAAGTTCGCTCTTTCCAGAGCCTTTCTAAGCAATAAAACAAAGGGCCCGGTGTAGATTTAGGAAACAATTTACAAATAGTGATCCCTCAAAACTATTTTTTTAAGGACAAAAGTACAAATATGTGTATGATAATTAAAACAAAATACAGTGTTTCTCCCTATACCAAATCATTTTCATCAGTGTTTACAAAATCATTAAAGTGTAAAGAAAAAATGGTTTTTAGTTTCAAAAATCTGTTAAAGTGCCGTGTCAGACACAAGTGTAAACAATCAAATAAAAGATACATTACAAGTCACGGTTCCCCCAAAACCATGGCGTTGATGTATCAACCTCAGCCTGCGAGCGTCTCGAAAACCCACTGCGTGCGGAAAAGGGATTTTAGAAACGGTAGAAAAAAAACAACGTAAACCCGTTGCTTTCGATACTAAAGGAACGTTTCATGCAGTAAAACACCGCAACATAAGCGATGAGTTTACCAAGCGACGCAGTGGTCTGATACGCACTTTACAAGATCTTGTAACTGAACCATTTTTTTGTACACTTTGATGATCTTTTAAACATAAAGATTTGTGATTGGGGAACATGTATTTTTATTATTGATTATACACTGATTTTTACTTTGTCCTTTAAATTTAATATGTTTTTATGGATACTATTTTAAATTGTGTTCATATTCTAAACGTGTGCCCCCTTTTTGTGATTGCTTTAGAAAGGGTCTGGTAAGGCGAAACTTTGCTGGGAATAAACACATCCATTTTTTTGAATTTGTGCTGCCTCACTTCATATTATTTCGGGATTTGGGTTCGGCCATTAGGACGTGCACTATTTATCTACATTTTTTGCTGGTGCTTTTTTTCCCCTTTGGGAAATTTGATTGGCAGGTAATATGGACATGTCCCTTTAAATAACAAAGGGGTCGCTCATGCATGCTAAAGGATGCCAGGAAACAGGAAGGCGAGGGGGTGGTGAGTTGGTAAGAGAGTTGGCTGGCCGGAAACTAACTGCAGCAACTACATGGAACCAGGAAGAATAAACATATACAGCAGGCTGCAAAAGCAAGAAGTGGTGGAAACTGCAGCAGCAGGGACATGGCCATGCCTGTGTGTCAGAACAACGACCGAGGCATGGACCGGGACGGTATCCCCCCGTTTAAGCTCCCTCTTCCTCCTCCCAATCCACAGAGGAAGAAACCAACATAGGTCTGGAGGCCCTAACTTCTTGGGGGCAACCCCTAAACCAACTACAGGCTGAGATATAGCCAGTCCTGGGAAAACCTAGATAAGGAGGTGCACGGGAGGAACAAACGGACTGGACTGGGTCTGACAATGGAAGACGGAGCTACTACAGGTGCTAGTGCCGAAATAACTTCATCCAAATGTGCAGTAATGGACTGTAGCTTCAGATGGATGCTATGACAGGAGAATACAGCTGCAAGGTGCTGGTAGTCAGGCAGGATCACCTCGGTGGGATCCATGGTCAATACATTCTGTAGCAATCCAAGTGTCAGTAGGAACTGACACGTTGATCATCGGGTATAAGGGGTGGATCCACTGTGATCAACATGGGCAAAGATGGTATAGGTGGAGACAACGCCAGGGAGTGGAGTATAAGGGTAACAATGGTAACAAAAGGGTAACAATGTTTTTTTTTACTTTCCGGCTCCATATCTCACCATCCCCTACAGCTTTGAATGTAAGGCTACCATCATTTTGTATACAATAATCTAGACTCATATATATATAGATATATAGTGTGACAAAACATCTGGTATAGTGGTGGATGGAAAGTATTTCTTTTCTGGATGGATGAGCAGAGGAGGTCACACCTGAGAGGTGATTAAGTCCAGCAGGTTTCTATTTAAGAGAAGCTGGGAGAGCAGTGAGGGCTATTTTTTGCCTTCTGGCTGGAGACACAGCAAACTGGCTGTGAGAAGATAAGCAGTGGTGAGCAAAAGAGGGTTGCGAGTGTTGGACTTTATAAGTTGGCTGGGAGAAGCTTACCAGCTGGTAGAGAGAACCTGTGAATTTTTAGTTAGTGCCGGACAGGCAAGGATTTTTGTATGCTGTAAAGTTTGGTGCTTTACTGCACCCTTGCAATAAACGCTGCTCCCTTGTGGACATTTCTTTAACCTCAAAAGACGTTTCCTTGGTCTGAGCCAAGGCAAACTTCCCTAAATCATCAGTTGGTGGAGGATACGGGCAGCAGTTAAAGGGTATATCCTGGATTAAGGCCATAACTCAGATATCAACCAAATCAGCCGCCATGGAGGAGATAATTAGGCACCTGGTTTAGGTAAGCCCCCATCAGCAGCTCCAGCAAGCACATACTGAGACCATGCATGCCCAGCAAGAGACTAATGCACAACAACAGCGAGCACAACATACAGGGTCCAAGTGACCGCATAATGATGGCCCAAACTGGGGTTTTTACTTACAGAAGGCTGTCACTAAGGACCGTCAAGTCCTGCATGAGCTGGTGCAGTAAGTTGCCAGTCAACCTGTGCCAAAGCAGTGCCAGAGCCCCGGGGCCTACCATGTAACTCAGCTCTTGCCGAAGATGGCTTGGGGGAGATGATGTTGAGGCTTATTTAACCATCTTTGAAAGGATTGCTGAATGGGAATTATGGCCTAAGGAAAAATAGGTGGGATTGCTTGCTCTATTTTGATCGGGAAGCCCAAAAAGGTATTTTGACGTGGAATATGAGGCTGTACAGGGCTAAAACGGGAGATCCTTCCACTGTTGGAGGTTACCTAGTGGCCCGGGCCAGAGTTTGCATATGTGGACATATGATGTGGATTAATCTCCCTGTTCCCAGATATATGATTGGCCGGGCTGTCCAATTAGAGTAGTCCACGGGCATTCTGGCCCGGTATTGGAAGCTTTTTTTCCCAGCGTGGGAAATGGGTAAGAGGTTGAACCCAAAAAAAACCAAAACAGCTGGGGAAACCTCATGGAGGAACTTTGGGTGGAGGGTCTACAAAAAGCCCCCTGCCCCGTCCTCAGCCGCCCTGGAGTTAAAACCCTTTGAAGCCCTCATAAGACTGTTCCGGAGAAAAAAAGGGCCCCAGGGGGGTGAACAGAGGACTGGGGCTTCGGGAGAGGTCTGTGCAAGGGGATGGACTAAGTAGGGTTTAAAATTGTGATGGCTTCCATTTCCCATGATTTTGGTCATATCCCCTGAATGCCCTATGCTCCTAACCAATGCAATGTGTTGCTGAATTTTGTAGAAGAGCATATTTTTGTTTAAACAGTTGATTGTACTACCCCAGTTAAAGAGTGGTCAGAAAGACAATGTGTGAACTAAAGTAAAAGGTGAAAGGTTGAAAGCTTTTTTGGACTCAGGAAGTGTAGAAACCCTCCTTAAAAGCTGACCTGGTTAATTCTTAACAACTCGTTGTATGTTTTTTTTCACCTGTGTGCGGTGACTTTGTGAATAAAAAAAAAAACACTGTGGGTGTTTTTGACACTGTATGGGCCAGTGTCAGTTTTGGTAGGGTTGGTTTCCAACTTACCTACAAGCTAATCCTGAGGAGGGAATTTTCTCAATTTCTGGAAGTAATTGGGGTACGCGTTAGGCCTAGTTTCCCTTTCCCCCGTTATTGGGGGTGACCTGATGAGCCCTCACCTGAGAATGATCCTGAAGAGGTTATTTCCTGGGTAGTGGACCCCTTGAATACAGGAGAGATGATTCCAGGTGAGGGGTTTGACACTCACCCCTTGGGGATTGGAAAATGTTAAGGTGGGTTTAAAGGAAAAAGGGTGGTAGACCTGGGGGCCAGGTGGCTTTTCCATGGTCAGGCAGTGATTTGCTTTATCAGGTGTCAAAAGGGAAATTAGTGATCCAGCGTTTGTAGCCCAAACTTATAGGAGAAATGTTTTGGATTTTGCCCCTTGGTCCCCTTATGAGAGGCCCTTTAGGGGTCCCAGGTTTGCAGGTTTTTTTTTACCGGGGGTGGTTCATGGGTTAAAGAGCACGTGAATCATGTCTGTGTGCCCGTTTTCTGCCCTATGCTGTCTTTTGCAGTCCATTAGTCTGTTATCTTCCTTTAGGAACCATTTGAGTGCATAGTGATGAATTTAGTGGGCCCCTTAGTGAAGTCAGCATGTGGACACAGAAATCTTGGTCATAATGGCAATGCTACTCGCTACCCCCGAGGCCAAATCCCTGTGCAATAGTCACCTAAGTTTTTCCCCAAAGATTGATCCCTGTGTTAAGTATAATGGGCATTTCTAAGGAAATCCTTAACCCCACCAAGGAACCCCCCCTTTATGTTAGGGGAATGAAGGAGCTGTAAGGGGGCTAATGCGCCCCCCGCTCCCCCGGGCACAGGCTGCTGCAGCGGCACTGTGACCCCCCCGTGTGCTGGGGTGCACCGTACTCCGTCCCCGCAACGGCTACTCTCATCCCCGTTCCCAAGTCCCCGTTCCTGGCAAGCATGCGCTGCTTTTCATATTTAAAAGGGCCCGGTGATTTGTGTATCGACGTGACCCATTAACCCT
>JAODAL010080210.1:0-12319 GCA_025379985.1 Phyllomedusa bahiana | reverse complement strand
GGGGGTTAGTTTAGGTTCCATTTGGGGGGGGCCCCTTATTGGGGGGTTTTCCCCCTTTTTTGAGGTAGACAGGGTCCTTAAATGGAAATATATTTGGGGGTTGTTTTTTCTTTTTTTTTTCCCAAACCCTTTTTAATTCATTCTGTTTTAAAAATTTTATGTTTTATGTATCTTTTTTCTAGGTGTTAACCTGTATTTTTTTTGGTTTAAATTGTTTTTGGTATACCCAAAAACTTCTTTTCATTATATCAAGGGTTCTCTAACCTATACATCGTGCTTTACTAGAGTACATGGTAGTTTTTAAAAGCCACAAAAAATCCTTAAACAGGGCCCAGCAAAACCCTAATCTAAACTGGCATCTGAAAAGCGGGCGCGTTCCACCCAACGGAACGCCCCCGGGAAACAAAAATTGGGAGCAAAATTTCCTCCACATCTTCTCCCCCGCCTCAAGGTGGTCAGTGACCCTAAAGCCAAAGCTTCCTTCTGGGCCCATTAAGATCCCCCAAAAGGGGCCCAAAGAACCTGTCCACAGAAGCCCATTTCAGGTAAAAACCCGGGTAACGAAAATCCCCACCCCTTTGGGGAGGACCCGGCAGTAAGGAAAACAGTGCTTTTGGCCGTGAGAAACAAAAATTTACCCCAAAAGTCCAGGGTCAATTTTCAAATGGGAACGGCAAAGCCACAAATCAAACCCAAAAGGGGAAAAACGTAAACAAGCCGGGGTAAAAACCCCAAACGGAAGCAAAGAAAAAAAAATCGGGAGAAAAAGCCGGAGTCAGGAGAACAAGCCGGGCCCGGGTTTACAAGAAAAGCAAAACAAAAAAAACAAAAAAACAAAAAACACAAGGTACCCAAGGAATATACGGGCGCAGCAGTCAGCTTTCGGGGGATTTTAAAAATGGGATTCCTGGATACCCCCCCTGCGGGGAAATTGGAGCGGCCTCCGGGTCCTCCCTTTGGGGTGGTGAAACCGCCCCCTGTCAGGATTGGCTGGGCGTCTTTTCCACTCAAGAGCTGTCAGCAGAAAGGGGTGTATCAGGGAGGGAGCGAAAACTTTCAGCTTTTTGCCGCCTGTCGCAGTCTCAGCACACTTAGCCCCTGACATTATGGGGCCTGAAATTGGCCCCTTTTTTTGGAAGAAAAAAATATTTAAAGGGCCCCTCAACCCCATAGCATTTTGGGATGATAATAGAGGGCCTCTACATCTATAGGGGGCCCCAAGGGTTTGGTTTTTTAAAAAATGAAAAACCCCTTTTTTTGGGAAAACAACAATTCCATGGGGGCCCTGGATAAAGGGGACAAAATGGTATTTAAATTACCCCCTAGGATTTTTTCCAAAGGGTAAATGCCAATTTTTTCTTTTTAAGGCCAATCAATGCCGGGGACACTATGGGCCGTTTTTTAAAGGGGGCTTAAGCCCTTATGGACCGGGGAGGGGGCATAAAAAGTAGGCTGTTTGTGGTTATATCCCAGCCAAAAATTTTGTTTTCTTTTCTCATCAATGACCCCAAATCCTGTTTAGCATGAAAATTAAAAAATTTTCAAATAGCCCCTTTTTTGTTTTTTCCGGAGTTGGATCTTGTATAGATGTGGAATTAAAGGGGTTTGCCTTAAAAATCACCCCCTCTCATTTTTTCCAATCACGGCTGGCTACCCCCTTCTCATAGAGTTCTATGGGGAAAAAAAAATGCAGCCCAAAGCTCTTTTTTGTGATTGGCAAAGTTAAAAGGGGGCCCCGGTTATTTGGCCCCCAATGGGAAAGCGAGCGACGCGTTTTTGGGTTTTCAAATGCAACTGAAATTAAAACTTTTCTGCCCGAAAAAAAAATTTTTTTAAAACTCCCAAAGTTGTACCGATGTGTATATAAAATGAACAATAAAAAGGGGTTTAACGAAAAAAAAAATAATTCTAAAAATTCATTTTTTTTTTTCTTTATTTTTGTTACAACCCCAATATGTTTATTGGTTAAAGAAAATAAAAAAATTTAAAAAAGAATTTATTGAATTTTTTTTTTATCCCATACCCCCCAAAATTTTTGTTCATTTATAAAAAGGGGATCGGTACAACTTCGGGAGTTTTTTTATTTTATTTTGGGCACGTAAGTTTTTTTTACAGTTTTCATTTGAAAAACCCCTAAGAGCGTTTTTTCCCCTTCCCTTTGGGCCAAATAAAAACCCCGCCTCTTTTAACTTTGCCAATCACAAACGGCTCGCTCTGCATTTCTTTTTTTCCCCTAAAACTATGAGAAGGTAGGGTCAGCCGTGATTGGCTAAGCAGGACGCCCCCTTTCCCCCCAACCAATTTACAGTACCCAAAAAATATTTCCCCTAGACAGTAAAAAAATTTTTGGGGGCCCTTCTATCGCTCCCTTTTTTTTCATTCAAAATTGGGCTCACTACATATGATTGCGCCGGGCCCCAACCAATCAGCCCTTTTTTCTGGGTTTTTTACTGTATTTTTTGAATGTCCTCCTTTTCATTTGTTTGGGTCCAATTTATCCATAGCTTATAAGGGGTCAAGTCCTTTTTGATTGGGGGGTTTCTGCCGCCCAAGGGAAGAGCTTAAAGAATTCGAATTACGTATTTCCGGCAATTTCTTATCGCAATTCCTGTTTGTAGCGCGGGGGAGGGGAAACAAACCGTTGTTGGGGATTTGTTTGATTTTTTTTTAAGAAGGGTTTTAGCCTTTTTCAGATAAAATTTTACACCAAATAAAAATTTTTTTTTTATCTACCCCATGCCGCAAGGGCTGAGAGCCGATTTTTCTTGCCCCCATTCTCCATTGCTAAAGGGGGGGGGGGAAAAAGTGCTCGTGCTCTGTTTGGCCGAGATAGCCAAGCCCCCGCTGTTAAACAATCAGCTCTTTTGGCATTTTTACGTATTTTGAATTCCCCCTTTTGAATTTGAGGGCAATACTTCTCCAAGGTTTGAGGGTCCCTGTCGCTCCTTTTTCTGTTTGGGCCCGGGTCCACCCCCCCATCTAAACCCAACAGCCTTTTTGCCTTTTTACGTATTTGAACTGCCCCCTCCTTTTCATTTGATTGGGTCAATATTCTCCATGGGTTTTAAGGGGGTCACTGTCGCTCCTATTTGATTGGTGGTTTCCCCCCGACCAATGAGAATAGTTTACAGAATTGAATTACTGTATTTCCGGCAATTTAAATATCCAAACCCCGAGTGCCCTTTTTCTTGATTTTTGGAAAGTGATTTTATTTTGTTTTTTTTTTTATTTGGTTTGAGCTCTTTTTCGGAAAATGTTTTAAACCCCTAATAAGGCGTTTTTTTGTTTCTACTCCATGCGCACAGACATTTTTAATATTTCTCCTGTTTTCCGCTGCTAAATTGGGAATACTGTTGGGCGTAGAGATGACGATTACTTGACTATGCCCATCTTGTCGATAGTCGATATCGGCAATTATCAATAAGATATCCGATAGTCGATAATAGATTATCGCCGATGACCATTAAAGTCTATGGGAGGGGAACAAAACTTATTTTTACCCCCAAAACGGGGCTGGAGAAGCGGGAATTTAAAATCCAAAACAGTCAAATGGATCCCTGCACATCTTAGGTTTAAAAAGCCACAGAAAAAAAAGACGCCCTTTCACCACCCGTCTTGCACCACAGCAGACCTTTTAAACCTGCATGCCCCCACAATTAAAAGTGCCAGAAGGCATATTATTGAACCATCTTTTATTTGAACGGGAATTGAATACCCCTGCCCGGAACGCGCATGAATCTTAAACCCCTGTCTGCCCCACAGATTAAAAAGTGCTGGGAAAAGGATCTTTCAACCCCCTTTTTATTTAAACTGGAATTACTATATTGCCTGTATGCAGAAGCCCATTAAACCTGTCTGACCCCAGAAAAAAAAAGTGCCGGAAATGGGGTCTTTAAACCCCTTTTTAGTTTCACGGGAAATTTGCTATCCCGTCCTGTCCCCGAGCATGACCCCAAACCCTGTTTGCCCCACAGATCACAAAGTGGACTATGTTTTTTTGTACATGCTCTCATTTAGTATATTTTTTGGTAACGACATTTGTTTACAGAATTTATTTGGGGAAGTTTTTTTTAGTTTACATTTTTATCTTTTGTTTTTTTTTTAGTGTGTAAAAAACAACAACCCCTTTCCCCTGCAGTTTATAAAGGTATTTTTTACACGTGAGATGTTTTAATTCGCCCGCACACCCCATAAGTAATAAAATGTCCTAATCATCCCCCCAAAAAACCTCTTAATTGAGAAGAATTTGCCCTCCTGGCTTCTGAAGGTTAGCAAACAATTCAAAGGTTTATTTTCCTCCAAAACCTTCTTCAGTGATTAGGGGAAAGACTCCCCCGGGTAAATGATGCGACCCATAGGATCCACCCCCGAAAATTTTTTTAAACCTCAAATTGTGCAAATTGTTTCAGCCCTGGGGCCCTTTTTTACCTACTTAAACCCCCAGAAATAACCTTTTCAAAATCAGATTTTTTTAGAGATATTTGAAGTTTCCCGATTGCCCAACGGTGAGAGCCATGCTGCCCTCAGCCATGGAGGCCAGCGCCGGGCCAGACTTACAGTGGGTGGGTGAAGCCCCGGCTGATTGTATTTTAACAGGGTTCAGTGCCAGGGCCCCGGTTTCGTGGGTCGGTGTGAGCCCAGGGGCGTCCGTCATCTATTTACCGGTAAAAAAGCCCCTTTTTACGCAGCAACGAAAACATATGCTGAAGCAGAGTGCGGAAGGTGAGTTAAATCTAGCTTCCCTCAGTACACAGTCGACCTGGGTAAACGTTTCCCCCTCGTATGAGGCGGACCAATTGAAAATGCACTTTGGGAAAAATGGGGGTAACGTCCCCTTCCACCCAAAGGGGCCCTTTTTTTTGGCTTCTTTTTCTCTTTTTTCAAGTGCTGGAGGGAAAAATTTTCTCTGTTCTTTGTTTTTCTGTCTGTGTCCATACTCCCTGTCCCTTTATAAAAATTGGGCAAGTCTTCCTGTACCTCCCCTTTACAATTCAGAGGGAATTTTTTTACCACTATTTTGTACATGCAAGTTTTTTTTGTATTTAATTTAGAAAACACTTTTTTTTAGGGTGGAATCCCCCTGTCTTTGTTTCTCTTTTTTAATTGTATTAATGGGTTGTTCAAAAGGGATTGCTACTAAGTTAAAGATTTCAAAAACAAGTCATTTTTCAAAAATGGTCCATTAAAAATGTCCTACCCCATTCCCTTTTTGACAGCACCATCACCTTGAGCCCCTTTAAATTGTGAGAACAAATGTCTGTTTTGAAAAACCCCAAATTTTAACAATAGGACCCGTGTTAGCTGCATTTCACAAAATGCCCCCAAAAATTCAAAGCATGACCCCTTTGGCCCCCTTTTCAATTGGGAAAAAATGTATGTTAGAAAAAAAAAATTTTTTTTAATAGGGGCCTTTATAGCTGATGTCACAGCAAAATGCCCCCAAAAAAACAAAAATTTCCCTTTAGCCCCTTTTTACAATTGGGGAAAAACAAAATGTTGTTTGAAAAAATTTTTTTTTTTGAATAGGATCTGTTATTGTGCTTTTTATAGAAGCATGACCCAAAAAAAAATTAAAAATGATTCTCAGCCACGTTAAAAATTGTGATGGAGAAATCCCACTTGAACCCTTTCTGTTCCAAAGGACCAAAATTATAGCTGTTTCACAGAAACATGACCTAAAAACCCAAATTGCAATGCAAAAACCCTTTAAAAAGATAAAGTGAGTAAAGGGAAATTTACGGTGTTGTCATGAAACCTTGCTGTTTTTACTTTCCCCCTCACAGAAAAACCAGAAAAAATGAAATTTTGGGGAAAACCCCCGAGAAAAAAAATTTTTTTTGCAGTAAAAAAATGATCTTTTTAAAAAAAAAAGTTTTCAAGAGGCCCATTTCTGTTTGAAGGGGAAAATGTGAATTTAGATGGGGAAAACTAATCGGTGACCCCCCGGGCATTTGGGGGCAAAACATCATCAGAGATCCTGCCTGTTTTCTCTTGATAAAATCAAACGACCCACTTATCTAGGGAAAGGGGGGGATGCGTTTTCTGTAAGATTTCCTCCCTGTGCTGAAGGTCCGCAAAAGATAGGGGACGCGGCTGCTGGGAAAGGACAACACCTCTAGGGCGTGGCGAGCGAGCTTGGGGCCCAAATTCGTAAAATTTTGGGGATACCCAAAAAAGTCTTTTGGGGTCCGGAACACATAAAAACATCGGTGTTGAAACGCAATAGTCGTCCCCAACCATGTTTAAGTGGTTTTGTGTTTTGGGGATGGGGTGCCCTCCCCATTTGCATGCATTTTTTGAGGTGGAAAAAAAAGTTTTCCCAGAGGTCACCCATTGGTTTCTGCCCCCTTTGCCTGCTGTGTGCTGCTCCCCGCTACGGAAACTTGGCACTCACTGCTGTCACGTCGCTGATGTTTTTTCCCAAACCTTTGACATTTGGGAACGTGAAGCAGACGCAACAGATGTTCCAGTTGATAATCAGAAAAGGTCTCCATTTCCTGCTTTTAAACTCTCTTTTTGGGGTGGGGGGAAAGGAAATTTGCGAGTTTTTTTTTGCCCGGGGGATCCGGGGAGGGTGGGCCCCCAGAAATTTGGTTGTTCATTTTGATGGCCTTAATGCAGGACATGGAAAAAAAAGGAGCATAAAACCCCAAGTGAGAGAGGGACCCTTTTGTTTTCCCAAACCCCTCGGGGTGAGGGGCACTAGAAAATGTCTTCCTAAATTTTCCCCTTCCTTTCCGCCTCAAATTCCCCGCAAACCCCTTTTTTCCAAGGCAGGGATTTTCAGAAAACTTCATTTGTTAGGAAAAAACCTCCTCCCCCCTCCTCCGTTTCCCTTCCGGCACAGTTAAAAACAAAGCCCTGACTTCCCTTTGGAATGAGGGCCCCTTGGAGGGGCTGATGCGCGCCCTTGCACAACCCTGGCCCCCAACCACTGCCAAAAATGAAAAACTGATAAAATTAAAAAACTGTGGGGCCCCTTGGGGAAATTGAGGAGAAAAAAGGCTCTGTGCCCGCATCTTTTGCCGTCTCCCCCTCCGTCGGGGTTTGGGGGGCCTTTGTTTTCAAAGTGTCCAAACCCATCATTCCAAACTAATATAAAACCAAAATTTGCTCATGTTTGAAAAGGGGCATTGCCCCGACGGGAACAATTTTGGTGGTTTTCTTAAAAAACTGGAAAGGGGATGGTGCAGAGCTCTTTTCCCCCTTTGGCCTCCACCCTCGGTGGCCCCAAACCCCGAGGTCCGCACCGCGCTTGTCAGCCAGGGTGTCACTTGTAAGGGCAAAATGAAATTTCCCGCTGTCCCCACAATCCTGGACCCTGTGGGGGGGTGGAATTCCAGCTTTTCCCACTTCAACAATGAGCGGTTCCCGGGGGGGCCAAGGCGCTGCAACGCAGCCAGGCGGGACGAAGCGGGGTTGTGAACGGCGGAAGTGCGAACCCCGACTTCGACCCTTTCCTCACCCAGGCAGCCCCAACCCGGGGTACTTTTTAAAATTTCGGGAAACGAAAAAAAAAAGGTTTTTTTCATGACATTTCCCAGGGGGGGGAATGTGCCCCCAGCCTCCCCCGATTTTAAAGGGCGGGGCCCCGCAGATTTTGCCCTTTTTTCGAAAACACCCACCTTGCTGGCAAAAAGGTTCTTGTCCCCCACCCAGCGCTCGGCCCTCTTCTGAGCCCACCCACAGCTCCTGCCCTGTGTGGGGATGGTCTCCAAGAAAATTTTAAATTTTTAAACACGGCCTGGTTTCTCGGGGTACGTGATGCCACCAGAGGACCTTGGGGAAAGACCCTTTGCCCCCATCCCTGGTTTTTTTTGAAGGGCCGGTGCGCCGACCCTTGAGGGGGCCCCCCCGTCACCCCCAGAGACATCCACCCATCTCACCCAGTGAGCTGTCACAGAGATATAGCGGCCTTGGCCGTGCTTTCTAGCCCCTGTGTCGTGGTGGGGTTGGGGCCTTTTTCCCCCACACAGATGCAGGGCAACGCGCTTGAAATTTTAGATGACCCCGTGGCCCGGCCCGGGCAGGGATGGGTTTTCTGGGAAAGAAAAGCCGCTCGGAAACTGGTATTGGGGGGGAGGCAAGGGCCAAAGAAGTACGGAAACCCCATCTGTGTCCACCCGGAAAGGGGAAAAGGGAAAAATTTTCCCAAGGGGCCAAAAAACCCGGCAATGGGCCACAAATTTTGGCTTTTGGCTTTGGGAAAGGTTTGGGTTTTAAAGTGTTTCTTCGCTCCCAAAAAACCCGGAAGGGAAAAAAGCCTGGAATTTCTAGACTGGCCGTTTCCCGGGAAAAGAGGTTCAAACGGCGGGAGGAGAAGGGGGGAGGTGGGTCCCCTTTGGGGGTGCTGGTGGTTCTCAGGGGACGGGGGAGGCCTTTAACGGGGGCTGATCTCTGATTTGACTTGAGAGACATGGGGAGTGGGAACGCTTGGGGGTGGCGGAGGAGGAGTAGGCGGAACAAGGGTGGGGGACAGTGGGTTTGGGAAACCCGGCGTCGGGTTGGGCCCTTTTTTTGGGCCCAAATGTTGCCTCCATTTCAAATCATGCATTCGCCCCCGCATGTGAACCCAGAACCTTTTTGGTGGTGGGTTAAAAAAACCTTTAAAGGGTTTTTGCCTTACTTATGGTTTACGGCAAAGGGGCATATGACCGCTGGTGAAAAAAGAGGCTTGCCCAAAGAAGGGCCCCCGGTTGAAGGTTTCCCGGACCTTTTTGAACCCGGCCCATAAAAACGGGAGCGGGTTTCCCCTGAATTTGGGCCCGGCGGAATTTATAATCAGCCCGGGTTCTGCGACCGGGTTCCCCCCCTTTTTGAGGGGGGACCCCCTTTTGAAAAACTTTCCCCAACGTCTTCTCCTCCTCCAGGATGAAACCTCGCAAACAAAACTGCGAAAAGGGCCCTGTTTGGGTCCCCCAAAAGTCTCATCAACATATCAACACAGGGACTTCGTCGTCCTGACATTCTGCATCCGGAGCTGCGGGCTACAAGCAAGAGGGACGGGAAAGGGGGTTGCCGACCCCGGGGTTTTTGCCGATTGCCCGGGGTTCCTTCTTTCCCCCTCTGATGGCAAAAAACAGTAACTGGCGTCCCGAAACAGAGGGAAAAACATCCTCTTTTTGGGCCCCTTTTAACTTTTAACAAGGCCCTTTTGAAACCGCAAATTTTTTCATCAAAAAGGCTTCAAAAAATGGATTAAACCCCATGGGGGGTACCGAGTTGACATTTGGGCTCCTTCGCTTCAAGTTGGAAAGGACTGATAAAGCGATGACGACATTTGTGGCCGTGAATTTGGGGGGGGCGAGGAGGTAAGCCCGCTGGGTTCAGGTTTTCAATTTAAACCCCTGAAAAACAGTTTTTGGGGACGCTGTTCGTTACTGGATTTTACAGGGGCCCTTTCCCAGCATGACAGGCCCGATGGTCCCCCTTCCCCCAAAAAACAATCTGGCTTTTGGTTTTTGTCGCCAGCATGGAAAGGAGCAAACCCTTTTCTCGTACCTCTACCTTCCCTGTCCTACCCCCCTCTTTGCTCGCTTACCAACCCGATTTGCTTCATGTTCGGGGGGGAAAAATAAAATTTTAGAGGGGGAAAGGAAGGGGTTTTGGAACGATTTTTATTAAAAAAACGGCAAATCCCCAGCTATTCTCCCAAAACCCTTTAAAACAAAACAAAATTGCTGGATTCAAATTTTAAATGCAAGGGGGCTCTATCAAAAAAATCTGGGTGGGGAAAAGTGCAAAAAAAACCCCTATCTTTAAATGTATTTGGGTAATAAAAAAGGGATTTTTGGCACCTTTCAATTTTCCCCGTGGTTTACTTTCACAATTGCTGGAAATTTAAATTTTAACTGCAAAGGGGGGCTCCCATCCAAAAAATCTGGCGGGGAAAAATTTCAAAAAAAACGTATCGAAATGTAAACGGATAATAAAAGGAAATTTTTTGGCCCCCAAAACAATTCAACTGTTTGGGGACTAACAATTGCTGGGGTTCCCAAAATTTAAAATGCAAGGGGGCTCTATCAAAAAAATCTTGGGCTGGGGCAAAAGTGAAAAAAAAGTATTAAATTTATAAAAGGATAAAAAAAGGTATTTTTGGCACCTATCAAATTTACCTGGGTGACTACCAAAAAGCTGGATTTAAAATTTAACTGGGAAGGGGGGCTCTTTCAAAAAAAGTTTGGCGGGCCAAAAATTTAAAAAAAACCAAACTGAAATGTATATTTCTAATAAAAGTGGAGTTTTTGGGACCTTTAAAAAATAAAACCTGCAGTTTTCAGAAAAGTCTGTATCCTAATATAAGTTTGGCTGCCCCAAAATCCAAGTAATATTTCAACAGAAAACTGTTTAAAAAAAAAGCTATTGCAATGCATGTCGGCCAAACAATATCCCCTTTTTCTTTTAAAAAGGGTTGTCTGTGTTGCCTGCGGGGGGCCCCCCCCCCCCCTGCCCCCTTTCCCGGGCTTTACAGCGGTAGATGCCCCCTTTAAAAATTTCCTGCCCAACCACCCAAAAAACTACAAATCTCTGATTAACTAAGTTTTAAGGATCAAAAGTAATAGTAGAGCTGTCTCTGTGAAACCCAAAAAAAAAATTTGCTGAGCTGTTTGCAAGAGGCTTAGCGCACTCCTTTTGGGTTTGAGATACGACAACACTGATCATTGAACGGAAAGGCCGGGTTTTATGTAAAACGAGGCATGTATTTTTTTTGGCCCAAACGAACCATACCCCATCCCAATCAGCGTCCCCCATACATTCACCCTGCTCTTTCTGTAAGCTGATTTTTCGGCCGCCAAAATGACAGGAAGTGCCGAAAATGGCGCGATATTAATAGAATTATGCACAGATTTTAACCTAAATTTTTGCGTTATCTAAAAAATCCGATCAACGTAAATACCGTGCCGATTTCAACTTTGTCGATAATAATCGCTCAACACTAGTTAGGCGCAGTCCCGCACTGCGCCTAAGTCCCGCATTGCGCCCCACACACTGGCGAGGCGCGGTGAACTTTTCCCCGCATGTATGAGCGCACCTCCTCGGACGACGAATCTTAGGCACAGTCCCGCACTGCGCCTAAATCCCCGCACTGCGCCTCACACACTGGCGAGGTGCAGCGGACTTTACACTGCATGTATAAGCGCACCTCGGCACCGACATACATGAGGCGCAAATTTCGCCCAAAAACTGGCGGAAACATGCGCTCCGACGTGGCGAGATTCATACATGTCGCCCTAAATCTAGGTGCAGAACAGTTAGAACAGCAAGACCAGGTTAAAGGTGGTGCCTGAACCAGGCTCGTCGTATTGGCACTAGACTGTGCCTGTATGTATGAACTGCAGAAGAACAGGTTCATACATTCTGCCACATTATACACTGCCATAAAACGATTTAGAACTGGCCTGTCAGCAACACCGTTCATACATGTCGCCCTATATAGGCACTTTTATTAACTGGGCAGGATCTGCTTACCTTTAACATTTTAAAGGGCAGGTATAATACTCCCTGAAGCAGCCACAATGTTCCTTATGACTAGTGATAAGCGATTACGTTGACTATCGTCATCGGGCCGATAGTCGATATCGGCAATTATCAAGACGATTTCCGATAGTCGATAACAGATTATCGCCGATGACTATTAAAGTCTATAGGAGAGGAACAACACCTTCATTTTTAACCAAACAGGGCTGGAGAAGCTGGAATTAACATCCACAACAGTAAAATGGGGTACGTGCTACATCTTAGGCAACACACTTAGGTTAAAAAGTCACAGTAAAAAAAGTCACACACCATTCACTATCCCTGTCTTGTACCACAGCCCGAACCTTAAACCTGCATGACCCACAAATTAAAAAGTGCCAGAAGGCAGTATGATTTAAACCATCATTTAACTTGAACTTGACATTGAATATTCCTGTCCTGGAATGCAGCATGAGCCCCAAACCTGCTGATCCAGATTAAAAAGTGCCGGAAAACTGAATTTTCAACCACATTTTAGTTGAACTGCACATTGACTATACCTGTCCTGTAACCGCAGCATGACCTCAAACCTGCATGACCCCCGATAAAAAGTGCCGGAAAAAGGAGTCTTTGAACCCCGCATTTTAGTTGAACTACACATTGACTATACTGTCCTGGGCCACAGGAACCCCTTAAAAACCCGTCTGACCCACAGATTAAAAAGTCCGGAAAACTGAGTCTTATAACCACCTTTTAGTTTAACTGGACATTGCTATATCTGCTGGGAACCCCCATCTTCAAGTCTTCCTGTACCTCCTTGGCAATTCAGGGAATATTTTTTCACTATTTTTTGCATGCCCGT
>JAODAL010080209.1:0-12319 GCA_025379985.1 Phyllomedusa bahiana | reverse complement strand
GCTACAAATGATTTTATCACCTTCTGTGCTCTCTCTGGTTCCCCAAGTGACCTATGTACTCTTTTTCCCCTGTTGTTTGTTCTATCTGATAGCAGGGAGTGATGTCATTGCACAGGTTGGCTGGCAGTGTGAAAGCTTGTGTGTTATCTGATCTTTCAGACAAAAGACTAATTACTCTACGGTTTACTTTAGTTTAGCAGCTTCTCTGAACCTCAGAGAAGGTAATTTAGCTAATCTAGACTAAAACAGAGAAGTCTGAATACATGGAGCTCATATGCTAATTACAGACAGCTTGACCAGGAAGTGACAGAGCAAAGCAGCATTATTTCATTCATGCATCCTATGAAACTTTGAGATGAGACAACCCCTTTAAGGTTCTATTTGTGGTTTTCACACAGCATGAAATATGTATGTATATATTGTATGTATTGTATTGCACTGCAGTTAAAAGGGAGTATTTTAAAGACTATTTTTGTGAATTTTTCAGATTTATTTCTTGGTTCAAAGAGTTTAACTACATTCTTCCTGCTTTGTTTCTTAATTGTAATACCAAATACTATGTATTGATATTTTGTAGCAAATTTATTAGAGCTCAAGTGTTTACAGTTATCATACAGCGTTTTGGATCCAAACATTGCATCCAAAAGTGCTGCGTCAATCGGATTCAAAACACATCCAACACGCATCCAGCACGCAGGTAAGTGTTTGGATGCATTTTGGCTGCAGCAGACATGCACCTTATAGAAAAGTGTCTGCTGCGTATTTCGGATCAAGAATTGACATGTCAATTCTTTGAATGGATCCGAAAGACGCATCAGAATGCCGATGCGTGTTTTACATTGGAAGCAATGTAAAACACATCGAACATTGTTAGATGTGTATTTGGGTCCGTTTAGGATCCGAAACACGTATCCAAACACGCATCTATAAAACGTATGTAAACAAGAACTCAACACGCCGTGTGACATACCTTAAGGTACACGTCGCAATACGCTGGGTGTTTTGGAGCAACGCGCTGATCAGCACGTCTTTCCAAAGCACAGGGGGTGGGTGGTCACCGGCCCCATAGACGCGTAACTATGGATTACCGTAATTGTGGCCCGCATTTCGCCACGTATAACGCGTAATACTTGGCAAAATGCGCGGCAAAATAAGCCATGTGAACATACCCTAAGGATGTTTTGGTGCGGTTTTAACTGCGCTCCAGTAAAACTGCCTTTATTACCAGCAAGCTTCTTTCAGTTGTCTAAATTGTTCAGAAAGGTTTTCAAGTAAGTAATCAATTACTGTGTTTGAAGTCTTTCGAATTATAAACACAGTAATTGATTCACTTTCCAAACAGTTTAGATAAGTGAAAAAAGCTTGCTGGCAATAAAGGTAGTTTAATTGGAGCGCAGTTAAAACTGCACCCAAAATGCGTTGTGTGAAAGCACCCTAAGAACTGAAGACTCCATTATATTTATTTTACAGGGGAAAATGTGACAAAATGGCGTGTACTATTAGATGCAAATTATAACAGTATTGATAACAAACAATTTAAAGTTAGGTTTCCTATTACATAATTTTATATAAAATGCAGGTACAATATAAATAACATTTATCTAGTTAAAATAGACCAAGAATGTATAAATAGATTATCAAATGTATAATGATATGTTCAGAGTTCAGCAGTGCAGATTGTTTCTTGGATTTACATCTTAAATGGGTTTTCTGAGACTTTTAAAAATCTCCCTAATACCTTCCACTATGTTTAAACAAAAAGATTAACCCAACACCACCAGAGCTCGAATTTTCCCCCTGGCCCCTCACTGGTGATGTCATCTGGCCTTAGCAGTCACATGCTTGCAGCATCATCTGATCCATGAACATAACATCATCAGTGAATTACTGGAACCTTGGCAGCACTGGAAAAATGATAAGTATGGGTTAATTTTGCATTTATGCATACATAGGTAGTAGGGAAATTTTTAGGAGTCCTGGAAAAATAACCTCAGAGTAGCCACAGAAACATAAGATTATTTGTTGATATGGGCAAATTGATTCTAACGAAGTGGAATTCGTTTAGAATTTCAGGAAAAATTTGATTCTGCACGAAGGCCAAGTTTACGGTACTTCGCGGAAACGAAACGTCTTTTTTTCTAAAATGGCTGCGAGCACATGGCATGACATGGCGCAGAGAACTATGGGAGGAAGAGAGGAATGACCTCAATGACATGTGCAGACATGAAGCCAATCAGCAACCAGCGGGCTTTTGTGACATCACATCCCTATAGATACGGACGGCATGTTAAATTCTGACATTTGTCACGGTGTCTCCTGTCAATAATCCTCTGGCTGCTCCAGCACTATATTGCAATCTGTGCAAAACAAATCCGTTTTTTGAGCTAATGGGATGAAAGACCTTCACAAGTGTGTGTCATATACACACCTGTTCCTGAACCAGTGTTTTTTATTTTGTTTGTTTTAGTTTGTGGGGTATTCTCCATAAAATCCAGGGTTTGTGCCTGAATTCCATCTCAATCATTCTGTAGGGTATTTTATTTTATAGCAAGGGTTAATTTATCCTCTTGTAATTTTGAGTCAGATACAGGGTGTGTGTATTTCTGCCCCATATACGCCTGAATTCCATCTGGTTATTTCTGTAGGGTATTTTATACCCAAGGGTTAATTTATCCTCTTGTTTGTGGGGTAATTTTGAGTCAAATACAGGGTGTGTGTATTTCTGTCCCATATACGCCTGAATTCCATCTGGTTATTTCTGTAGGGTATTTTATACCCAAGGGTTAATTTATCCTCTAGTTTGTGGGGTAATTTTGAGTCAAATACAGGGTGTGTGTATTTCTGCCCCATATACGCCTGAATTCCATCTGGTTATTTCTGTAGGGTATTTTATACCCAAGGGTTAATTTATCCTCTAGTTTGTGGGGTAATTTTGAGTCAAATACAGGGTGTTAGTAGTTCTGCCACATATACACCTGAATTCCATCTGGTTATTTCTGTAGGATATTTTATACTCAAGGATTAATTTATCCTCTTATTTGTGGGGTAATTTTGAATCAAATACAGGGTGTGTATTTATCATATACAGACATCTTCATTAAACAGAGTCTGTTGTATTGTAAATTTTTGATCAAACAGTATGTCAGGCCCTTCACACGCAACTGGCAGTGGCACAAATGTTCCTGGAGCAGGCACAGGTCACAACACACTAAGGGTACGTCGCAGCATGGGTGACTCAGTAAGGCCAGGGCTACTGTTGTCATCTAGTGGCCGTGTGTTGATCACCAAGCCAAAGGTTCTTGATTTGTTGACTAGGTCATCCACTTCCTCCCAGATGACATTTGACAATCCCAGCCAAGAGTCTGTGGGTTTGTCAGACACAACCCTTAATTGGCATGGCCTGGGAGCAGGTCAGGGGCCCTCATCTGTCCTCAACCCGCCTCTGTCAGATTCAGTATAGCCAGAGAACTACTATGTATTGTGGGTTCTGTGCCACTTTACAGCAAGGACGAACTATTTGAGGACAGTCAGCAGCTACTTTGCAGCAAAGAGGTGGGGCAGACATCCGCTGCTTCTTGCAGTAGGCGGACAAGTAGTGATGTGGAGAGTGGCATGAGAGGTTATGATGCAAGCGGTCAGGCTCTGCATATCGAGACTGTTGAGGAGGACAGCAGTGACGGGCAAACACTTATCGATGACAATGTAGCCGATCGCACTTGGGAGCCGGGTGAAGCAAGGGCTTCATCATCATCGTCGGAAGAAGAGGGCGTCAGCTTGCGCGTCAGGCAGTGGCGCAGCCAGCAAGTCGGTAGTGTGGCCGTGAGTCAGCAGGGTGGCAGTGCGAGGATGTGAGCCAAATGGCCACGGGTTAGACCACCCGCTTCGCAGGTCCAAGAAAGTAGCGGCACAGGGATTCACCGAGGCAGCGGCGGTAGTAGGCAGTCAATGTGGAGCGTTGTCGGTAAAATCACTTACTTGGTGGTGTGGCACTTTTTTGTAAAGACAACAGAGGAGCCAAACATGTGTATATGTAGAATCTATATTTACTATTTTGCCATAGGCAAACTTAAACTCTATCTGTTAAACACTAAAATGTAACTTTTATTATATCTAACTCTTAACCTCTATACACACATCGGACCTCTAAGCCTTGATAAAGCCAGGTTAGCTGGCGAAACATGTCAGCGAGGTCAGATATGACGTTTTAAATTGTGATCTCTCACCTCTGTCTACAAGTGTCACCTGCTGCAGACGGTGTCACAAGGGGGCCTTATTTGTTCTGTGTCTATGAGATTAGGGACAATTGCCCAAGTAGTAGGCTTGGGATCCCTTACTGAAGCTAGTACTTTTCTATAGATATAAGGCTCTCCTGTTAATAGGTGGGGTTCCACCAGACTTGATGATAGAAAGGGAGTTATTCCCTCTTTCAAAAGCAAAAAGGGGTTAAATATGAGGTTAGAATCGGGTTTTTTTAAATAGTGTTATAGAGGTTAAAGTTAATATAAAAAAGTTACTTTTTTAGTTTTTAAACAGATAGAGAACTGATAGATTTAAAGTTTGCCTATGGCAAAATATAAATATAGGATCAAAAGTCACTCTTTTTTTCTTTTGCGAGTTTCCCCCAATTTTTTTTTGGAGATTATTGTAAATTTTTGGGCAGAATGTGAAAAAGGCAGGGACTAATTTGGCCCCACGCCCTCGAAACCCAAAATGCACATTACCATCCAATTCCTGGGAGAAATTTGTCTCAATGCGATGGTCCACCCGCCGCAGAAACACACACCCATGACACCTTTCCATTTCAGCCAAAAAAAGGCCCCAACCACCTCGCGAAGAAGTTTTTTGCTTTCCCATCATCTACCAGTCCGATCCCTGCTCCGAACCCAGGTCCAGAAATTCTTCACCAAGTGATTGGCAAAAGACAGCAGAAGGGCCCCAAACCCACCCCAAAGGGTGCAGAAGCAACCCGTGCTCCTGCCCCCCCAACTGTGAAAATGTGCCCTCTTGGCCTACTGAGGGTTGCTGCCACCTCCTCAATCTGTCTTTTTGCCTACTGATGTTGCTGCCCCCCTCCAAATTTGTCATTGGCCCTCTCCACCTCATCGCTGCTGCTTTTTGCGATCCCCCCCTTTTCCAAGTAGTGGACTCGCACCAACAAGATTAAGGGCGGGCCCGACCCGGTGGGGAGTCCCAAGCCGTTATTTTTTTTTTAAAAAAAGGCGTACCAGCCCAACACAAATATTAGAACAGAAGGTGGGCCAGCCCTTGAGCCTATCAGTGTCCCCAAAGGGTGCAGGGCAACGCGGAGGTGGACGTATCAGGGTCAGGGAACAGTACATATCCTTTACAGCCCACGGGGGTAATGTTTTTTCCGCCCACCCAGCAAAAATTTGGACGGGAGACTCCACTTTCTCCTCCACTTTGTCAAACGCTGATCCTGTCTACCTCCTACCCCCCACCACCCAACCCCCAAAAGTGTAATTATGCCAACAACCACATTGCAGGCACAGGGGGTTTCACGCAGGGGTTTTTACCGGGGCGAACGAAGTCACACGGGGGAACTGCCCACGTCATACAACACAAAATAATGTGTGGCTTTCTCCCGCAACTGCAAAGAAAGCAGGTGCAGAAATGGAAGAAACAGGTGTCCACCGCACCGAGGAGGGCTGAGCCATCCCCCCCCTGAAAGGCGCATGTTTAAATCGGGTTTCAAAGGGTTTCCTCAAGTTTTCCACCCACTGCAAGACATTCAAAAAAAGGCCAGGAAACGTCATGCATTTTCACCATTCCTAAAAAAGCAAAACCCCCCCTTTGACTGCGCGGAAAGGGCCCCCCCTAACATAGGCTGATATCGATGTTTCCACCCGTTGAATTCCAGCCTCCAAAGTTTGACCGACTTAAACAGAAAAAGGGCCCCATTAAAAATTTCTTGAGACCCAAGCAGACAGGGTCCCCCTGTGTAATTTTGATGTCAGCCAGTGCATCATGCGGACACCCCGTTTTGCCAGGCCCTTTTAGCAGGCCACTTATTTGTCAGTCGCCGGACTACGGGAAATAACCATTTCCACGCTTCTTTTCCCGGAACAAATCCCGCAAAATCTGTCTGTCAAGGAACTGGGGATGTGGCCCATAATCTCGGGCCACAGATCCGGAGGGGGCGAAAATCCAAAGGAGGGGGAGGAAATTGGACAACCAGTGTCTGGGGAAATGAGTGTTTTTCTACTCAGGGGACAGGAGGAGGAGCAGGGCAGCCGGAGGAGGGAAGGAAAATGAGGGACGAGGCGAGACCCCAAAACATTTGTGGTAGTGTAAATGGAAAGGAGCAGGGGTCCCTCAGAGGCACTTCCGATACCCCTCATCGATTTTCCTGGCATGACACCCCAATATTTTTCCCCCCGGAGAGGGAAACTCTTGCTCTCCCCCTCTTGGGCCCCCGCTAAAAAGTCCAAAAGGGGCCTTTTTTTTCACCTGCCGAGAGCAGACAAAATGTACTAAGAGAAATCCCCCAAGAAGTCATTTGGCCCTGCCTAAAGCGCCACCGTCCATCCTCGGCAGGTCGCCGGGGGTTACTCATCGCTCAAGTGCCACTGCCACGGCTGCTTGGGGAGGTGGGGGGTAGGGGAAGTACCACTCCATCAGCACACCTAAGTCTGATTTCGATGATTTCCTTTACCCCCCTCGTGGGGAGGGGGACTGAACAGCACACAGGACCTAGCCCCCTGAACCAGCAGGTGGTAGCCTACTTGGACACCTCTTCCCCTTTTCCCAAAAAGAAAATCCGTGGACTACTGGGGCACCCAAAATGGATGTTGGCCGCAACTCCAGTTTTCACTGGGAAGCCCCGTCCTCCCGGCCATAGTGTGGCATCAGAGTGGGTGTTTTATGCTGCGGGGGGGGAAAAGTTTTCCCCAAGGGGAACTTGCTTTCCCCCCAAATTGGAAGACTTTACCTTTGTCAAAAGAATCAGGAGTGGATCACAGGATTTCCCCAAAACCAATGCCTTTTGCAACAGATTAATAGCCATGACGCCTCACAAAACTTTGAGAAAAGAACCGATTCTTCTGGCCCCTGCCTCACTACTATTCCCGATACTTTCCACCCCCGATGCCAAAAATCTCTGCCCCTCTCCATCACCACCCACCTCTTTACCAAACGTAATTTTCCACCCACCCCCACTCTTTTCTGGGGGCCCTTAAGAGACTTTTGATGCTCCGTCACCCCACAATTGTCCCCCCTTGGCCTACTGATGTTGCTGCCACCTCCTCAAACTGTCATTTTTTCCACCTGTGGGCCCACTGATGTTGCTGCCCCCCTCCACAAATTGTCATTGTGCCACCTCCGACCTCATGCTGCTGTTCTGCCGCCACCCCCACACTGTGTCATTGTCCAATCTTGGCCTACTCATATTTTTTGCCACCTCCTAAAAACTGCAATTTTGCCCTCTGTGGGCTACTGATTTCTGCCACCTCCACACTCGTGATTTGGGCCCCTCTGTGGGCCCACTGATGTTCGCCACCTACATAATTGTTATTGTGCCACTCGTGGCCTACTGATTTTTCTGCCACCTCCCAAACTGTCATTTGCCTCGATGTTTTCTCCCCCCTCCAAAATTTGCTTTGCCACTCTCCGATCTCATGCTGCGCTGCTGTTGCTCCGCCACCCCACACTGTGTCACTGTTCCTCTGTGGCCTACTGATGTTCTGCCACCTCCAAAAGTGAATTGGCCCCCTCGGGCCCCACTATGTTTCTGCCACTCAATACTGTGTGATTTTTTCCACCTGTGGCTACGAGTTGCCCACCTCCAATTGTTGATTGTGCCACTCTGTCCTACTGAGTTGTGCCCCTTCTAACCTTCATTTGCCACTCGGCCACTGAGTTGTTGCCACCTCCACACTCGTATGTGCCACTCGTGGCTACTCTTCCGCTGCCAACTGACCACGCTCACTCAAACACCCTGTGATTTCCTAAAACTGTTTTTACCCTCCACCTCCTGACGTTGCCCCTAAAATTTGTTTCCCCCCCTTTTTATGTCAGAATAATAAAAAGGGCAAACAACCGATTGAGCCGTGAGGCCCTATGACATGGTCCTTTGTTTTGCATAGGGGGATTTGTCCATATAGGAGCCCAAAAACAGAAATGGGTACAGAACAAAAATACATTCAAAATCCCATTTTCTTGTCAACTCTATTTTGGGTGAACTCCTGTTTGTTTTTGGGTTTTGCAATACGAGGATTAAGACCGATTGAAACAACACTGAAAGGGTCAAAAGGGGAAAGGGGAAAAATGACATGACGTCAATACAAAATTACTGCCGAAAACCCCCCTCCCCCTTTTTGAGGGGCTCTACATGTATCAGCGTTTTAAAAGGACGTTCTGTCATAATCGTAGAAACATCTATGTCGGTTAAAAGGAGAGCGCTCTTTGACCTATTTAGGACTTAGCCCCCCGGCCGGTTTTTTCCAGCGCCGCTGACAAATTCCTTGTCAGGCGTTTTTCCCCATTCATTTTTTTTTTGGGCATTTTGCCCCCCGTAACTGCCCAACAGTGAAGCGATTCAAAAGCGGTGCTTGTCATCTCATGTCATACAAAACACAGCATTGTATCAAGACCAAACCAAAGCTCCTAGCATATTTTGAGCATGGCACAAAAGTTTTACAACACCCTACAGGTCTCCGCAGCCAGGAAATAGCTGTTTTTTTAACGCGATTCACTGCAAATCAATTCGTCTCGAAATGATTTTTTGCGGAAATTTCGAATTTTTGAGAAATTCGCCCATCTCTAATTTTTTGTCAATAGCAAAAACAATAATAAGCAACATAAACGTTAAATGCAACAGTTTTTTTTAAAAAAGGGCCCATTTTTTTTCTAGATTTGTAGGATATGTTTTAGCTTTGCCAAGGACACATGTTTTCAAATGTAGTTATCATCTTGTATTACAGGACAGGAGTCTTTTCTAAAACACCTGGAGATGTTTGTCATCTGTTTATTACTTGTGAAAATGGCAGAGCCTTACTCAAAATTTAAAAATGTGTCACACGTATATGTAACTTTGGTGTAGTTGCAATGCATCAACCAAACTACTGGTAAAGTATTGCAATAAAAGGGTAAAAGTAGCATGGAAAAAAGATTTTAGTAATTATGATAGGTATGGGGTTAATGAGTAATTCACAGTTCATGAACAAACAAACCAATTTCACATTTATTTTTATTTGGAAAGAGTATCTATTTCCCCAGTAGTATAATACATCATTTTAAAATTACTTTCTCTTCCATTCAACGAATGCAAAGTTTTGAGCCAACTGAAGAAAAAAGGCACAGTTGCTGAAGATACATGTAACGTCTTGTTTTTGTGTCATTTTTCAGAGTTCTAGGACAATGACGTTAAATTGACCTATATGTAAAGAGAGAAAAGAAAATAATTTAACTAACGATACACTAAATAATGTACACAATGACCAGAATTAAAACAAATACCTGGGTCATATCATTCGTGACACTTAAACTACACAATCTTTACTGAAATCCATCATAAGTAGACTTTAAATTTTGTCATTTCTGGTTTAATGGTGCATGATTCTGTGGTTTAGCAGAGCAGGTTTAAAGCATTTTGTCTTGCACTCAAGAAAGAAAAAGTTTATGGCCCATAAGGGCGCATCCCCACGGCATAGGAAAAATACCGGCTGGTTTGCCGGCCGGTATTTGTCCTGTTTTGCGCCCGTCCCCACCCATTGAGAAGCACAGATTCCGTCCGAAAAACGGACGGAAGATGGTGCTTGCTAAATTGTTTGGGGCCGCCGGACCGCCGGCGGTAAAACCGCCCGATGGAAAACCTGTGCAGTGGGGACTGCTGCACGAGTTTTCCATAGAGAACAATTGTGCTCATTTTTGGCAGTTTTTTCAGGCGGTCCGAAAAACTGCAAACCGGCTGAAAAACCGTCCGAAAACCCTTGGCGTGGGGACATGCCCTTAGGAACAAAGAATGGAGATGGCAATGCCAATATCTCTATTGCACCTGCCTTGCAAGGTGCAGGTTAGTTGCAAATTAATAGAAGGCAGAAAGGAAATGAAAATCCAAGGACATTGATCAACAGAGAAAAAAGGTATGAAATCCTGGAGTCTTTAAAGGGAACCTGTCACATAGATTATGCCCCCCTTGCTGAGGGCAGCACAAGCTAGTGGACAGACATGCTGTTCCCAGTGCTGTGTCCCTTATTCTGTAAGATGCTGGAGTTTTAGAGTATTTAATGCTCAAATCTTATTCATGAGCAGGTGTTAGCCCCCGCCCACCAAAGGCTAGCCCTGCCCACCACCAAAGGCTAGCCCTGCCCACCTGTCAGTTATTCACATGTTTCTACCTATTCAAAGTAATAGGTAATCAGTTGTGAGGTGGGCGAGGCTAGACTCAGGTGGGCAGGGCATGAATTAAACGGACTCTTATCATGACGCTTTTCTGGCTGAAAACTGCAGATTTTTGCATTAATATTCTAAAACTGCAGCATCTTACAGAATAAGAGACACAGCGCTGGAAACAGCGTATCTGTCACTAGCTTGTGCTGTCCTCAGCAACGGGGCATAAACTAGGTGACAGGTTCTCTTTAAAGGCATGTCCCCACTACACAGAGCAAATACCGGTCAGATTATCCTACCTGTATTTGCTCTGTTTTGCATTGAAATGTTCATGTTCCGTCCGAAAAACCAGGCAGAAGACATGTTCAATCTTTTTCGGACCGCCGGCGGAAAATCCGTGCAGTGGGGACCGCTGCACGGATTTTCCATAGAGGTGCATGTTAAAGTTTGTCAGCCCGTTTGCAGATGGCTTTCCAAACCAAAAACCATCTGCAAAACCGGCCATGGGGACATGCCCTAATAGTATTAATACGGATCAGTCTAACTCATTTTCTGTGCATTAGCTAAGTGTAAATTGTCTAACTGATATTCTTTATGACTATATTTACAATATTACAATATTGTGTTTTGTTTCTGATATTATGATATACTACGAAAAAGTCAATAATTGATTAATTAATTTATCTATTTATTAGTTTAATTTTTTGGTTGGCAAAACCAGTTACATTGAATGGGAATTCCCATCTCAGACATTTGGCATGCCCATGGTCCTAGACATGGAACTTACATCTAACCTTTTAACCATTGAGATAATAAAAGCAGTAAACCTGTCTCCCTTGCCTGTCTTCAGCGGTTTGAAGGCCATTAACAGATTTATTCTGCAAATTTAAATATTCATTTCTTAATTATTTGATTTTAATGGCAGGAAATAAAATTTATAAATCTAATACTAGGGAGCAAAAGCTATTTCTTCTTTCCTGCTGGAATTTTGTAAATATGCTTGACGAAAATTTTGCTAAATTACTATTGTGTGTCATTGAACGCATGGTCTAACATTGCAGCAAAGCATGCAGACAAAACCACATGCCAAACCAAAACCAATTATTGCACAATTTTTCAGGTAATTATATGATATGACCAATAAAATTATTCAGCCACTTGTGTGCATTATTATTATGTATATTATGATTATATATTTCACAAAGTTTGCATCAGTATGCAAAAATGTACCATGTTCAACTTTTTATTTCCAATACCATTGTTAATAATTTATTATAAATATTCTGATGAAAGAATAGGATTTTATTTACTTTTGAAGACATTTTTATATAATAAATATTATCCAATGTTTTATTACATGTGTGTAGTCTCTGGAAGAAAAGATCTAGGTCGCTCCTCTGTTCCGTCGTTAATCAGGAAAGAATCAATTGATCTATTGCTGACACGCAAAGTAGACAACCTCCTAAAATTGCCTGGAGAACAAGGGATCTGAACTCGTGCCCTTTGGGATGGAGCTACAGCATCTTCGTTGTACAGCCATGGTGTAAATTTCATTGACAAGTTTTGTTCATCATCAGTTGAAAATATAGGGTTATCAATTCCTAAAATTAAGAAATGAAGAGCATTTAGTTTTGTAAGAACAAAAAAGCAAACAATTATTTGATGTGCTAAAACTTAGGCAAAGGAAGAGTCCATTAAAAATCCTTGACAAAATTGGTCAACATGCAGCATTATTTTCTCAGGTTAAATGCCAGAGATCATAAAAGAAACCTGACAAACCAATAGGATCCATCAGATATGATACGTGATATATGTCACAAAAGAGTGGTTTGAAGGTCCAGCGTGCCCATGACATCCTATCAGCTGTGACCTTCACCTTTGTTAGGACACCTCTCCCTGCTTTCCCTGACAGATTTTTTGTGTTCCTATGTTTGGTTTGCACTATTCTCCTTGTCTTCAGCTTCTTCACAGG
>JAODAL010080208.1:0-12319 GCA_025379985.1 Phyllomedusa bahiana | reverse complement strand
AACTAAAAGGGGTGGGTTAAAAAAACCCCTTTTTTCCGGCATTTTTTTAATCTTTGGCAGACGGGTTTTAAAGGGTAAAGCTGGGGTTTCCAGGACGGGGATAGTCATGTCCGGGGTTAAATAAAAGGGGTGGTTCAAAACTCCTTTTTCCCGGCATTTTTTTAATCTGGGGGGGTCAGACGGGTTTGGGGATCATGCTGGGGCCCGGGCCCGGGGAAGTCAATGTTATTTTTTAAAGGGTTAAAATGAGGGGTTAAAAATTAAAAAGCCTTCTGACACTTTTTTAATTTGGGGTAAAGCATTTTAAAGGGGTCAGCTGTGGTAAAAGACGGGATAGGGGAATGGCCCTGTGATTTTTTTTTCGTAAATTTTTATAACAAAATTGTCTTGCCTTTAAGATGTAAAAGAAATCTATTTTAGGGGTTTTGGGGGGAATTTTAAATTTCCCAGCTTCTCACCCTTTTGGGTTTGTAAAAAATGAAGGTTTTTTGTTCCTTCCCATAACTTTAATGGTCACCCGGTAGGGGTTTTGAGGGATTAAACTTTGGGTTTATCGAATCGGGCGTAGACATAGTGGGCCACCATCGAAAAGGTTTTTTTGTAGTGGGGCAGCCCGTTTTATGAGCGATAAACCAATTAAAGTTATGGGAGACCCAAAAAACCCCTTTTCATTCTTACACCCAAAAGGGCTGGAAAAGTTTGGAATTTAACATCCACAACGAAAATTTAAATACGGGCTAAATCTTGGGCAAGAAAATTTGGGTTTAAATAAAAGTCACAAAAAAAAAAGTCACAACCATTTCATTTATCCCTTTTTTTTAAACCCCCGGGCATCCCCTTTAAAAACCTGAAATCACCCAAAAAATTAAAAATTTGCCAAAGGCAAGTATGTTTTGGGAACCAAAAATTTTTCTTAAACTGGACTTTAAATATACCGTCCCGGGAAAACGAAAGAAATGCCCCAAAACCTGTCTGACCCAAAGATTAAAAATTTCCCGGGGAAAAAAGGAGCTTTAAACCCCCTTTTTTAGTTTCACTGGACATTGACTATACATGTCCTGGGCCAACAGCTGAGACCCCAAAGTCGCGAATGACCCCACCACATTTAAAAAGTGCCGGAAAAAGGAGTCTTTCAACCACCCTTTTGTGAATCTGGACATTGACTTTACTGTCATGGGCAACAGCATGAGCCCCATACTGCATGACCCCACCACAGATTTAATAAAGTACCGGAAAGAGTCTTTCAACTCCATTTTAGTTTCACTGGACATTGACTATACCTGTACTGGGCCAAGCTAAGCCCCAAACGCATGACCCCCACATTTAAAAGTGCCTTTGTGGGTCGGAAAAAGGTGTCTTTACTAACCACATTTTTGTTTCACTGGACAATTGATATACCTTGTTCCTGGGCCACAGTCATGAGCCCCAAACCTGCATGACCCACATTTAAAAAGTGCCGGAAAAAGGAGTCATTTCAACCACATTTTAGTTTTCATGGCCATTGAATATACATGTCCTTGGGCACAGCGAATGAGCCCCAAACCTCATAAACCCCCACATTTAAAAAGTGCCGGAAAAAGGAGTCTTTCAACACCATTTTAGTTTTCACTGGACATTTGACTATAACCTGTCCTGGGGCCACAGGCAATGAGCCCCAAACCTGCATGACCCCCACATTTAAAAAGTGCGGGGAAAAGGAGTCTTTCAACCAACACACTTTTTAGTTTCACTGGACATTGACTATACCAGTCCTGGGCCACAGATGAGGCCCCCAAATATGCTACCCCCACATTTAAAAGAGTGCCGGGAAAAAGGTGTCGATTTTCAACCACCATTTTAGTTTCACTGGACATTGACTATACCTGTCCTGTGCCACAGCCTGACCCAGGGCGCAGGAGTTACTAGTGGGTGCGGTTGAGAGCACAGGATGGGTCCGGCTCTTAACACGAGGTTAAATGCCCTTGATGACGCAGCAACGAAAAACGTATCGTGGACTGAAGCATGAGTGCGGGAAAGGCGCGGGAGTGTGAGAAACTCCAGCCTTCTCAGTTACCACAGTCATACCTGGGTAGCGCTTGCCCCTTGTATGAGTGTGGACAATTGATGCTTCACTTGGAAATCACTCGGTGGTTATCGCTCCTGTTACACCCAGGATGCCCTGTTTATCTTGACATTCTTTTCTCATTTTACTCTAACGTGCTGGAGGAAATGGTCTATTACTTTGTTCTCTGTCGTGCCTCATATCCATGTCCTCTGAATTAACCTAATCTGGTCAAGTTTTCCGTGTACCTCCTTGTACAATTCAGAGTGAATTTTTTTAAACAGCTATTTTGTACATGCAAGCTTTTTAGTACTTTTATATTCTAGAAAACACATTTTTAAAATTTTTAAAACGGATGGAATCCACATTGTCTAGGTTTCTTTTTTTAATTGTATTAAATGGGTGTGTCTCAATTAAAGGATTGATAGCTATGTTAAAAAGATCTTGCAAAAAACAAAGTCATTTTGCATATTTTTCTGTCCATAACTAGTGTCCTTACTATTCCTGTTTATGCGCACCATACCCTTGAGCCACCTTGACCATAGTGACAGAACAAATGTCTGTTTAAGAAACAACATTTTTTAGAATAGGACTGTTAGTATAGCTGCATGTCACAGCAAAATGCCACCAAAAAAATTCAAAGCATGGACCCTTTGAGCCACTTTGGTCATTGTGTGAAGAACTAAATTCTGTTAGAAAGAAAATTTTTTAGAATGTAGACCTGTAGTATTGACTGCATTTCAAAGCGCATGACCCAAAAAATTATAAAATGACTTCTCAGACACTGTTAAAAATTGTGACTGGAGAATGCCACTTCGATGCCTTCATTTCTGTTCCAACAGGACAATGATTATTGCTGTATCTCACAGCAAACATGACCAAAAAATTATAAATAATGACTTCTCCCTTTAGCCACTGTTAAAATTGTGAGGGAGAAATGCACTTAGATGCCACATTTTCTGTATTCCTACAAAGGACCCATGATTATTGCTGTAATCTCACAGAACATGACCCCAAAAAAATTATAAATATGACTTTCAGCTACTGTTAAAATTGTGAATGGAGTAAATGCCACTTAGAAGCACATTCTGTTCCAAAAGGACATGATTATTTCTGTATCTCACAGCACATGACCCTAAAAAATTATAATATGACTTCTCAGCCCTGTTAAACATTGTGGGCAAACCATGGCCCCAAAACCATTGACAATGTAAAAAATTCTAAGATGGAGTAAATGGAATATGTTTGTCATGATAACCTTGGTGTCATTTAGTCTCTCTCACAGGCAAAATCAGCAAATGAACTGTTGGGTAATTGAGAATAAAAATTGATTTTTTTTGGTTTTTTTCTTTACAGTAAGAAATGATCATTTTAAAAATAAGTTTTTCAAGAGGACCATTTTGTTGGGAGGAATGTGAAGTATACCAGCAACATAATCGGTGGACCTCGGCAATTGGGGCCACCAAATATCAATTCAGAGATCCATGCCTGATTCAAATCTTGATGGAAAGTCGCAACGATCCACATTATCTGTGGAAAGCAAGGATGCGTTTGATCTGTAATGACTCCTCCAGCTGTGCTGAAGGTCCGCTCAGATTTATGACGGTGGCTCGCTGGGCAGGGGACAGTACACTACTATGGCGTGGCGAGCCAGGCGCGGGGCAATTCGTCCGCATTTTGGATACCAGAAGTCTATTGGGGCCGGAACACATACAAAAAATCGTGTTTTGTTGGAAGCAGTATGAGTGTGCACCATGATCTTAAGCTGGGTCTCTTGGGTGTTGTATCTGTGGGCCTGCATTGCAGCGTTGGTGAGGTGTAAATAAGATTCGCCAGAGGGTCCACCCATTAGGCTTCTGCACCTTGCCTGCTGATGCTGCTGCCGCTCCGGACTACTTGGCATCTACTGCTGTCACGTCGTGGCGTTGTTCCACCATGACATTGAAGACGTGAAGCAGGACGCAACAGATGTATCCAGTTGATCAATCAGCAAGGTGTCTCCATTTCTGCATTTTACTGTCGTCTTATTTTTGGGTGGGTGGGAAGAAAGTGTCTGATTTTGTTTGTGTAAGCGCTGAACCAGCGAGGGTGGCGCCACAGTAAACTGTTGTTCATTATTGATGGCCGTTAATGCGCGAGGATCATGTTGGAGGGAAAATTGGGCATCAAGCAGGACTCATTGTGAGAGATGGAGCTTGTAGTTCCCAAGCCTCTGGGTTTGAGGGGGCACTAGGCGCAAAATCCTCATTTCATCTGCTGCTCAAATTCACGCCACCTCTTCCAAGGCAGGGACGTCGGTGCTAGGATACTCTCCCTCCTCCGCTTCCTCCGCCACAGCTTCAAACACAGCCCTGATTGCCTCAGATGATGCACCCTGAGAGCTGAGGTGCCGCCTATGCAACTAGCGCTCTGGACCCTGACACTGCCTAAATGGAAGACCGATGTAAAAACTGTAGAAAAGAAACTGTCGGGCCTTGTGGATTTTGACGGAGAGAAAGTTCGTGTTCTGCATCTGTGTCCGTCTTATGCCCGTCGATGGCGTGGACATGATGTTTCAGACGTGTCAGCAACGATTCGTTCCAGAAACATATGATGTCACCACTAATGCTCAATGCTTGGACAAGAGGCATCGTTCCGACGAACTGACCATTTTGGTGGGCTTCTTCATATTACTGGCAATGTATGGTGGCAGAGCTCTTTTCACCTGCCTCCACTCTCGGTGGCCTCAAAACCCCGAGTGTACGCACCGTGCTGTCAGGCCATGTGTCACTTCGTACTGCGTAAATGGCATTGCGCTGCTCCACAATCGCTGGAGCAAAGATGGAGGGTTGGAATTTCCAGCGTGTTGCCACGTCAAACAATGGACTGTTGACGGGTGAGGCCGAGCTGACGCTGCAGCGCAGCCAGGCGCAACGACAGCAGGTGTGGCGAACGGAAGTGGAACTCAGACCTCGAGCCTTCTTCAGCAGGCAGTCCAGACCAGGTAGCTCTTTCTTAGAAATTTTCTGGATGAAATGTATTCTTGACATGTGCCAAGCAAGGGGATGTGCTCCAGCTGTGGATATTAAGGGGGATCACAGATTTCGCTTCCTGTTATCGCACACACCTTGCCTGGCAGTGCAAGGTTCTTGTGCACCCAGCCAGCTGCTCGGTCCGTTTGCGTGAGAGCGCGTCCACAGCTCCTGACCTGTGTGTGGCACGGTCTCCAAGGCAGATTAATTTCAACACAGGCCTGGTTGTCTCTGCGGCACGTGATGACACCAGAGGACCTTGGGGGAAAGAGCCCTGACACCATCCTGCAGCGGTTTTGAAGAGCGTTGGCGACCGACCTGAGAGCACCGTCACCCCCAGGACATACACCCAGCTCACCAGTGAGCTGTCACAGAGATATAGCAGGGCCTTGGACGTGCTTACTAGTCCATGTATCGGTGGTGAGAAGGGCTTTTCGGAAACAGATGCAGACAACGCGCTTGAAATTTTAATGACACGTGGCTGGCAGGGCAGGGACGGCTTTCTGGCAAAAAAGATATGCCTGCTCGGCATCTGGTATTGGGGGCAGGCGAGGGCCATGACGTGGCAGAACCATCTGTGTCCACCGACGGGGAAAGGCAACATTTCCCAAGGCCCATAAAGCCTGGCAAGTCAGGATACATTCAGGCATTAGCTTTGGGATGGTTTGGGGTGAAAGTGCTTTCTTCTGCTCCCAAACTGGAAAGACAGAAGGCTTGGCTGCTAGTACTGGCCGCTGTACGGCATACGCAGGTCGTCAAACTGGCGGAAAGGAGAAGGGTTAGGATGGGTCTCTGGTGGTGCTGGTGTACTCGGGCGAAGGTGGAGGCTGAAAGCGGAGGCTGATCCCTGATTCATGACTCGGAGTAGACATTGTGCAGCCTGAGGAACGCTTGGTGGTGGCGGAGGAGGAGAAGGCGGAGAGCAAGGGGTGTATTGTTGACAGTGGTTGGAGGCCGTTGGCTGTCGTGTCTGCTTTTGTTGTGGCCAAAGTGTTCCCTCGCGCAGTGTCTGAAGAACTCATGATTGTCGCTGCATGTGATTAGATCATGGTGGTAGGTGGTTAACCATCTTAAAGGTTCTTGCCTTCTACTTATGCGTTTACGGCCAAAAGAAGGCGGGATATGACATCGCTGGGGTGAATCAGAGGCTTGCTCAAAGAATAGGCCCAGGCTGATAGGAGGTCCTGGCCTTTTGTTGACGCGGCGATCAAGCGGAGGGTGTGGGTTTTGTGTTGTCGTTGGCTGGCGGAATCATATCAGTGGACTTCGTTGCGAACCGCTCTCTCTCTCCTTTTTGGTTCTTTTGGCTGGGACCCGTATTGGACTACTTTGACCCGCATCGTCTTCTCTCCTCGTCCACTGATGAGAAAGCGCGCTGCTCGCAAGCAAATCTGCGGAAAAGACCGCAGGATGGATCGCAATATGTCATGTGTCTATCATCTATCATCAACACAGGTGATCTTGGTCGTGTTGATCGTTTTTGTCTGCATCCAAAAGCTGCGGGCTACAAGCAAATGGCCACTGTGTGTGAACGCGTTGCGGATTCCGCCCGGGATTTTTTGCCGATTGACCGGCATTGCTTCACGCTCTCGTTGATGGCATCATTAACTAGGGGCGTTCAGGCAGACTAATCAGTCTCTTGTCTTTTTATCATGCCTTTGACCCCAAACGCATTTTGTTATGTCAGAGGTCTTCAGGACAATGGTTTTAGCCACAGTGGTGGGAAACACGAGTTGAGCGATTTGGGCTGCTTATCATGTTGGAGCGGATGCTGATGACGACATTTGTGGGCTCGTGACGGTTGAGGACGGGTGTGGTGTGTGAAGCTAGATGCAGGTTGCAGATTATCCACTGAAGGGACTGAATTGGCGATGAATGTTCGTTGTGTGTGTGTGTGTGTGTGCCCTGAGACCAGCGTATTGACAGTGGCCTGCAGTCCTGCAAACTGACGATCAGCTGGCATGCGTTGTTTGTCGCCAAGCACTGGATAGGAGAACCTTATTTTGTACTCTTACCTGTCCATGTGCTACACCCCTGTCTATGTGATTAAGCTACCTGCATTGTCTGTCAGCATGTTCAGAAATATAAAAATTTGAGAAAGTGTATCGAATGTGAGTTTGGGAAGAGAAGATCTCTTTGTTAAAAAGATGGCAAAGTACTCTAGAAGATCAAAACAAAATTGCTGGATTTCAAATTTAACTGTAGAATTGCTGTTTTAAGATTATACTGTGGATGCTAGTGCTGTCAATGAGAACAAAGCTGGGTGCGCAAAAGTCAAAAAAGAAACACGTATCTGTTATCGTTTTCGTAGTGTATACACGGTATTTTTGCACCCTTCAATTCACCTTGTGGTTGACTTATAGAATTGCTGTTGTTGTAAGATTTACGGGAAGCTGCGGTCAATGTGAACTGAAAGCTGGCGTGCGCAAAAGTCAAAAACAGTATCTGTTATTTTTTCGTATGATACACGGTATTTTTGGCAATAAATAATACTCTCTGTGCGTTGTTCTACAAGATTGCTTGTATTGTAATTTAGAACTGCAAGGTGGATATTGATTCAGATAAACACAGGTTGGTAATGGTGTAAAATTGAATAATGTACAACCTATCTGAAATGTTATTACTGATAGAAAAAGTGTGGTTGCACCTTAACAAAGAGTAGCGCTTGCCAGTTACTAGAAATGATGTGTATCCAATATAAGTTCTGTGTGCTGCCGTAATAGTCCAGGATTAGAATATTTCCAATAGTGAAAACTGTTAATGAATGAAGATATTGCAGTTTGCAGTGTCCTACACTATAGTCTGGTGAGAGTCTTTATCCAGTGTTCTTCTAGTGAGAGTTAAGAGCTTGTCGCTGTGTTCGCCGCCGCGGGGGCCCCCCCGCTCCCTGTGACTTTACAGCGGTAGATGTGGCTGATATTTGTTAAAATTCTTCTCAGCTAACTACATAAAGAATCTTCAAATCTCTATCTACTAAATTGGAAAGGATTCAACAGCTGAATAGTGTTAGAGGTTTCGCTCTGTGCAGAATGATAGACGTATGTTCGCTGAGCTGTTTGGCATCAGGCAGAGGCTCGTACTATTCCTATGAGACGCTGAGATAACACTAAGGGTCTGACTGTACGCAGGAAGAGATGGCCTGTTCTATTTGTTAATACGAGTGTCGTGTGATTTTTTCCAGCAATGTTCACAAAACGAACACATCCTGCAGTCTATGATGTCGCCCACACAACATCTCACCCTGCTTGTTTGTAATCTGTGATTTGTGGCCGCCTAAAAATTACAGGATAGCGCGAAAAATTGTGCGCATCTTTATAAGGATGCACAGATTTTGAAACGTTAATTGTATCGCCATGATCTGAAATGTGTGTTTCGATCACCATTATTTTAAACGCCTTGTTCCGATTTCAAGACTTTGTCGATAGAGTAACATCGCTCAACACTAGTCATCGGCGATATTCTGTTTGGACATATCGGAGTTATCGTTTCATGATAAATTGCTGATATCCGCACTTATCGAATCGATAACGATGGTTCGACACATCGCTCATCAACTACTCATGATGCCATCTATTTTGGAAGTGCACCAGTCCCTCCATGCAGCAAAACAATCCCAACATGTGTGATCCCCCCCCCCCACCTCCCTCGTGCTTCACAGTTGGGATGGTGTTCTTAGGCCTCCAAGCTTCTTCCCATCTCCTCCAAATGTAAATGCAGTCACTATTTTGGACAAGGGGATACGCATAATCCCCAAAAGGGGCCAAACTTTGGGAAATATCATCTCACCTAGTATACATGCAAAACAAAATACCAATAGGGGTAAAGTATGGCTATCCCAAAAGGGCTTTTTTAAATGTGGTGGATCCCGTTGTGGAGTACGCAATCTTGCTAAAAAAACCACTGAATTTGAAGACAACAATAGGCAATAAAAATATGTTATAGGTCCATTCATTAACGTCATCAACTTATAGGTCAATACATCAACTCTGACAGTCATCACTGCGTTTACATCATAGACTGCATCCACTGTGATAAAAAGTATGTGGGCAGCACAATAAGAAAAATAAAAACAAGAATAAGGGAACACATCACTAGCATACATAAACAGCAACCCCAAATGTCAGGAGCGGCAAGACAATTTTTTGTATGCCACCAGGGGGACATAACAGTCTGAAGTTTCTATGCGATTGAACAAAAACAAGGCCCATATGGAGGGTTGGTAATTGGATTAAGGTTGTGGAGATCAGAATAAGGGAGGTGCACAATGGATCTTAATATTTGTGGGAACGTCTGAAGACCAGAGGAGTTTGAATTAGTCGCATTACTGACGATGCTGTTACATATATTAATACATCTATACATAGTAATTAAAGCAGGATAAGACACTACATTACATATGTTATATCTGTTATATTTTTTATAAATAGGTATATTATTTTTTCATAATTCTATATTGCTTATTATCAATTATTATCTACTATTTATATATTATTTGTTTTAACACCTATTAATATTTATTACTATGTAATCAGTAGCAAAATCCTGTATTTACTGCAAGTTTGCTATTTGAGTACCTGTGAACCTTTTTCCCTCTTATTAGCAATCGGGTGCCATTTAATACTTCGAATTGTTTTTGTTTCTTTTGTGTTTTGTCCTTTTTCTCGTTTCTCTTGGAGTTTCTTATTTGTGGGGCTGTGTTAGCGCTCCTTTTGGCATATTTGGTTTTTAGAAGGGTTTTTAAAAGATGGCTCACTACCGTCAAGATAGTGTTTGGAGCGTTTTTATCGACCAAGTGGAAATCGGCACAGGTTTTTATGCGTGATCGAAATTTCCAGACTCATGCGATAAATTAAGGTTAAAAATCTGTGCATCAGTCTATTAAGATCGCGCGCCTTTTCCGCGCTTCCTGTAATTTTGGCAGCCAGCAGTAATCAAGATTACACAAGTAGGCAGGGTGAGATGTGTGTGCGAACGTTCATTTGACTGGGTGTTGTATGGTTGCGATTGGCTGGATTTAAATCTACATGGACCTGTCGGTTTTACATAGAACAGCGTTTCGCGCCTGTTTTCGCAGCCTTGCAGGTGTTCTTCTCTAGCGTCGTATAGTTAAGGATATGGACCTGCGTTCTGCCTGTGGCCAAAACAGCTCAAGACGAAATTTAGTCTATTTCTGCAAGGGAAAACATCTATATTAGCTGTGATCTTCCAATTTAGTTAGATTAGAGATTTGAAAGATTTTATGTAGTTAGCTAGAGAATTTTAAAGCAGAAATCTTACCACTGTAAATTTCACGGCGGTGGGGAGCGGGGGGGGGGGGGGGGCCACGCGGGCGAACACAGACAAGCTCTATCTATAAAGAACACTGGTTAAAGTTCACAGACTTAGGTGTAGATATTGTAGTGGAATATCTTTTTATTAACAGTTTGCTATTGAAATATTTACTGGATATTGGGCAGCCTGAACTTATATTGGATAAAATAATATTCTAGTCACTGCGGGTCTCTTTGTTAGCTGCAAAACTCCGGGGGGATTATCAGTATACATTTCAGATAGGTGTTCAATTTTACCCATTACACCGGTGACTGTTGATATATCCACCTTGCACTTAAATTACAAACCAGCAGTCTTGTAGTCAGCACAGGTTGTTTGTTGCCAAAAGTACCGTGTATCGTACGAAAAATCATCACAGTTACGTGTTTTTGATTTTGCGCACCCAGCACTGTTCATTGACGCGGAGCCATCTACGTAATCTTTAAACAGCACATTCTTATATTCATCACAGAGTGAATTGAAAGGTGCAAAAAAATACAGTTTATCATGATTCAAAACATAACAGTTACGTGGGGTTTTTTGACTTCTTGCGCACCCATCACTGTTCATTGACGCAGCATCTACGTAAATTTAAAACAGCAATTCTATATTTCACCACAGGTGAATGAAAGGTGCAAAAAATACCGTTTATATATCAAAACATAACAAGTACGGTGTTTTTGACTATTTTGCGCACCCATCACTGTTCATTGACGCAGCATCTACGTACAATCTTAATAACAGCCATTTCTATATTCACCACAGGTGAATTGAAAGGTGCAAAAAATATGTTTATTATATCAAAACATAACAGGTTACCGTGTTTTTTGAATTTGCGGCACCCAGCACTGATTCATTGACGCAGCATCTAGTAAAAATCTTAAAAACTGCAATTCTATAATCACCACAGTGTGAATTGAAAAGGTGCAACAAATCCGTTTATTATATCAAAACACAAGAACAGTTACGTGTGTTTTGACTTTTGGCGCACCAATCTCACTGTTCATATGACGCAGGCATTTACGTAAATGTGCTTAAAACATGCAATTCTATATGTTACGCGTACCAAAGGTGAAATTGAAAGGTGCACAAAAAAAAAGAATTACGTTTATTAATATCAAAACATATCAGTTTACGTGTGTTGTTTTGACTTTTGCGCACCCAGCACTGTCATTGACGCGAGCATCTACGTAAATCCTTAAAACAGCAATTCTATATTCACCCACGGTGAATTGAAGGTGCAAAATACCGTTTATTTATATCAAAACATAACAGTTACGGGTGTTTTTGACTTATGCGCAACCCAGCACTCTTCATTGACGCAGCTCTACGTAAATCTTAAAACAGCAAGTCTATATTCCCCACAGGTGAATTGAAAGTACCAAAAAATACAGTTTATTATATCAAACATAACAGTTCGTGGTTTTTTGACTTTTGCGACCCATCACTGTTCATTTGACGCAGCATCTACGTAAAATCTTAAAACAGCAATTCTATATTCAACCAACAGGTGAATTGAAAGTGTGCAAAAAATACGTTTATTATATCAAAAACATAACAGTTACGTGTTTTTTGTCTTTTGCGCCCCAGCTCTGTTCATTGACGCAGTATCTAGTAAATTATTAAAACAGCAATTCTTTATCTCACCACAGGTGAATTGAAACGGTGCCAAAAAAATACCAGTTTATTATATCAAAACATAACGCAGACTATGTGGTTTTTTTACTTTAGCGCACACTGCACTGTTCATTGACGCAGAGTCTACGTTAAATCTTAAAACAGCAATTCTATATTCACCACAGGTGAATTGAAAGGTGCAAAAAATACCGGTCTTATTATATCAAACATAAACAGTTACGTGTTTTTTGACTTTTGCGGCACCCATGCAATGTTCATTGACGCAGCATCTGACGTAAATCTTAAACACAGCAATCTATATTCACCACAGGTGAATTTG
>JAODAL010080207.1:0-12320 GCA_025379985.1 Phyllomedusa bahiana | reverse complement strand
AAAATTTATTTTTGGAAAATGTCTTCATTTTATGTTCCTACTTTTTTAAAATCTATTTTTTTGTGGCAAGACAACCCCTTTAAATAAACTCAAAGAAAATGAGTTAGGACTCTGTAGCGCACCTGTTGGGTGTAGCCAAAGGCGTACCTTAAAGCCTCTGGGCCCTAGTGCAAAAAGTGAAATTGACCCATCATTTCCATTGCCATTTTTAAATGCTGGTGTCCCCTTATGTGGCAAAAAGTATTTTTGGGCCCCTCAGGTGCGGGCCCCCGATAGCGATGCTACCTTTTTGATAAAGTCACTTCTATCATGAGCCTTGCAAATGAGAGATAAAAAAAAAACCCATATGTTTCTGCGAGAGCGGGTTTGGGGTTTGTTTTTTGCAGCCATGAAAGAAAACCCTTAAAAACTGATAACATTGAAAATGGGTGCCCGTTTTTTTTAGTAAGGCCTGCAAATTCGTATTCCACTTTTTAAGGGGGTTTTTTCCCTACATTGATTCATTCTTTTTTCGGGGTTTTCTTTGAATTCAGGGGCGGTTTACTGGTTTCCACTAGGCCCAGTAAAATATTCTGTAGTTTTAGAAAACCAGAGCTGCAGCCTACGAAGGGATCAAACGGGTCTGTGCAGGGGCGTAACTACCGGGATGAACGTACATTTGCCCCGAGGCCTGCGTTAAGGGGGGCCACCCCCCCGGGGCAGCTGCTACTGTGTCCCTCCCCCGGTAATGCCGCTCCTGGGCCCCGGCGTGAACTTAACAGTTCACTGCGGCGGGGGCGGAGCTGAGGAGGGGCCATACTGCCTTGAACGCCCAGGGGCCTCGGGGGAGAGTGAACCCCAAAGGTAAGTAAAACTATTTCTTATTTTACCTCCCCCAAGCCCCCTTTTATCCCCCCAAAGCCTCCCTGTATCCCCCCCTAAGCCTGCCTATACCCCCAAACCCCCTCCCTTTATACCTCTAACCCTGCCTGTTCCTAACCGGCCTATATACCCCTAAGCTCCCTTTTTTCCCCCTAACCCGCTTTTACCCAAAGCCTCCCTGATACTCCTAAGCCTGCCTATATCCCTTAAACCCTCCCTGTATCCCCCAAATCTCCCTGTTTACCCCAACCTGCCTGTATCCCCCCTAAGCCTCCCTATATCCCCAGCCTCCCTATATACCCTCAAGCCTGCCTAAAACCCCCCCTAACCCCTGCCTTATACTCCAAAGCCTGACTATATACCCCCGTTGCCTTTTAAACCCCACCTGCCTTTTTATACCCCTACCGCCTTTATACCCCCCAGCCTGCCTTTATACCCACCCACCCTGCCTAGATACCCCCCAGCCTCCCTAGATGCCCCCAGCCTGCCTAATATACCCAGCCTGCCTATATACTCTACCTGCCGCATACCCCCCCCACCCTGCCTATATACCCCCAGGCCTAAAACCCCCCACCCTCCTGATACCCCCCCAGCCGCCTTTATACCCCCACAATGCCTATTGGCCCCCTAAAGGTCCTATTAGCTCTGTCTGCTGCCGAATACCCCTATGTACCGTAAGGTCGCCATATACCCCCTAAAGCCCCAAAAGCTTCCTACTAATAGCCCCAAAGCCTGCCTGTTTATTTAATGGGGCCCCTTTAGTACCAAAAACCCCTACCTATAGGCCCCTAACCCCACCTCCCCCCTGTTACCTGTATGGCCCCCTATCACCAAAAACCCTGCCTCCTATATGGGGACTCTTTTGCCTACCTAAACCTTGCCTATTTGGGGCCCATATAGAATATCTAAACCCTGCCCCCCTAAAGGGGACCCCATATCCAGGGGGAGGGTGCTGGAAAAGTCAGGATTCTAAGATTTTGTGTCTAAATTGCAGGGAAAAAGTGGTGGGAGATGTCATCTTGGGGGGAACGGGCCCGGGGATGTGAAAAAAGGGGAAAAAAACGGTAAAAAATAAAAAAAAAAAAAAAAAAAAAAAAGGGGGTCTCCACTATTGGCCGTATGGTGGTTATAACAGTCTGCGGCTGTGTTCACTGGGGTCTACCCTATATGGGCACTGTGTGGAGGTAAAATACAGTTGCAGAGCCTGGTTTCCGGGGTCTACCATATATGGGCACTTATGGGGCTAATATACAGTCTGCAGAGCCTTTACACTATTATAACTTATGGTGGTACTATTGGCTTTGTGTATTCGTAATAGTTTAGGGGTTTATTCGTCACTACGTGTAAATTTTTGGTCATTTCTGGTGGGATAATCAGGTCCTATGTAGTATGTTTTTGGGAATGTTGGTTTTGGTATGTGGGTTGTTTGGTATTTTTGATAGGAGAAATATGGGGAGGTATTTGCCCCCTTTTTTATCTAATTACTAACAGCATGTTTGGGAAATGGTTGGCAGGGAGGTGGGCGAGGGGGGGGGGGGGTAGGGGGCCCATCCAAAAGTTTGCTTTGGAGCCCTGGCTTCTCTAGTTACACCCCTGGTCTGTAGCTATAGAGACCTGAGGAGCTGATGCAGCCCATACAAGAGGGGATATCTAGGAATAGGTAGGACACTGTTAATGGATATATATTGCAAAGCGACTTGTTTTTGCAAGATCTTTAATAAAAAAAGCAGCAATCCTTGTAGTGAGACAACCCCTTTAAGAAAATTAACTTGACCTTGTAAAATTTTCAGCATTTGACTGTGCCATGTATTCCTACCCTGATAGTGTATAAAAATGGCAACGAGATAAATCTTCTCAGCACAGAATGTGCACGGGGTGTGGGTGCTTGGGGTCCGACCAGTGCTCACCAATAACCCGAGATCCCTACGACTGCTTGTGAATTTAAGATTAGAAAGCAGATTCCGACTTGATGAGTCCAGCTGTTCCCTGCGTGTTGGCATTGAAAGCAAAGGGCATCGGAGCAGGTCAGCCCCAATGTTTGTGGGCTTGTAGGAATGTGTGATCAGAGGGGACGGCAGCAGCTTAGGCTCTCTGATGAACTAACGTGTTTGCCTCTCCGTAAAGCAAACACTTTTATGTCAAATCAAATGTAACTTTGTGGAGATAACATTTGCAGCAAGCTTTTTGGGGATTTCTCCTTTGATAATGCTCCTTTTAGCCGACTGAGAAGTGGCAGCTGATTGACAGATATTGTGACGGACCCTGCAGAGAGAGTGGACCGTGTTTCGCTTTCAGTGGAGCATTGAAGCTTGACGTGCATTATGTAGCCTGTACGGGGCTCTTTAAAGCAGTTACACTGACTTTGTCCGCGGCATCAACAAATAAACAAATGTTTGCCGTTCATAATCTCGCCTATATTTGCTTCTCGTGCGCCCTGTTACCATAGTAACCGAGGCCCAGAAATTCAGACCAGAACAGATGCAGGTGTTTCTGTCCAAGGTGCTTGCCAACAGTGGTCAAGCTTGAGTAATCTTCTCAGTTTTGCACAAATAAAATGAGTTTGATTTCCACCGAGGCCATTCCCTTACTGAAACAGTTTATTATACTACAATACATAAAGTGAATGCACGCCGCAGGATCATGTGAGGCCGTATTGCATTTTCCTTTAAACATACATGTTTGATTCATTGCGTAGGACAATGAGATCTCTTCATAACCGCAGCATCTTACTGTCTCAGTGACCAGGCCACTTTATTGAAAGAAAAATGAAATATGGCCTCACATGGTCCTCTGGCAGACATTCACTTTACGATTTACGTTTTTGAGCTTCTGTTCTTTTCTATAGAGATTAAAGGGGTTGTCTCACTACAGGGATTGCTTTTTATATTAAAGATCTTGCAAAAACAAGTCACTTTGTAACATGTGTCCATTATCAGTGTCCTACCTATTCCTAGATATCCCCTCTTGTATGAATGGCATCAGCTCCTCAGGTCGCTATCGCTACAGACCTGTTCAGTCTCTCATGATAGGCTGCCAGCACTGGTTGCTATAGCTACAGACCTGGCTTCTACTGCAGCCTAGTAGAAGCCAGTAAACACGCCCATGAATTCAAAGTGAAACAAAAAAAACAGGACTGAGGTAAGATGAATCAATGTTGTGAGACAAGCCCTTTAAAGCAGTTCATTGAGTTGAATTGTTGAATTTGTAATGAAATTAATCTTTAATAATAAAATTTTGTTCTGATTTTTTTATTTTTAATTTCTTCTAATTAAAATCTTACAAAACTTTTATGTATATATATACCCACATATATATATTTACACACACACATACATATATATATATATATATATATATATTATATATATATATATATATATATAGTGGTAAGTAGTAAAGAAAAAAGCTGCACCACTATAGGAGACGGGTGCTAGCGGCAAGACCCACGTCACGGGTCAAAGTATCAAAAATAGAAAAAACCGCTGCACTCACAAAGATATAAAATAAAACAAGTTTGTGCTTTATTCCATGTCAGGCGACGTTTCGGCTTCCAATGAGCCTTTCTCAAGCAATTAGTGGGTGGAAAGTGATTGACATATAAAGGCAGTGCTCATAAATATTCAACAATACAATCAATATACATTTCATAAAAATATCATGATCAAATAGTGTAGCAAGCAATCAAAATATAAGGAATACACGTGCAAAATAAATATTACAAAAAAGTGGATAATACCTTCAAAATGCAAAAGCATAGTGCCTATAGAGTATATACCATAAACAAGGTGGAATATATTATTGTGTAAACACAGGTGAATATTAAATAAGGGAGAAATGAGCTCCTCCTACCAGCAATAGCTTACATAGGAACACATGCAGACTCGGACTCGGCGTATGGCATAATGTCAAACATAGAGCTACTTATGAGGAAGTTCCAAATAATGTAGATTTTGCTCTTAAAACATGTAATTTGTATCTCCCTAGTGACTTCACTCCCTCTATGGATATACATCAGTTAGAAACTTTTAAGGATTTGGTGAAGCAAGATTTAGATTCATTGAAACATAAATATGATGATAAACCCTTAAAATATGCAAATTGCGTCCCCCATGTCCCACAGAGCATGTCCGGAAATGCGTCATCATGTTGGCACGAAGCGAGAGCCGCTCCGGTCCGCGCATGCGCAGATCACCATAGAAGCCACCAACGCCATATTGCAAAAGGGAATGCAGCAGGCTATCCATGCGTTATCACAGAAGCAACGCTGGAATCCACATACAAAAGAAAAAGAAAATAAAACAGAATAAAACAAGGGCTATATAGTTAATATACAGTCACCATGGACAACTATCAAAATGGGAAAAATAAACGCACAGAGTCCTACATATATGATGAAGGAACAGTGTACATCCTAACCGAACCAAATATATATGATAAAAACCATACACATTCAGTCTAATCCCATAATGATTAAAGTCATATTAAGCAAGATGAACTGTAACATAAATATTTCACCGATCATCGGCTATGGTAGACAAGTCCCACGATTAATAAGTGACTCCACACTTTCCAATATATATAGACAAACTGTAACGATTCTGGAGGTGGATCCACTGGACCACCGCAGGCGATGGCGTAAGCCCCTACCAGGGAGTTGAATCTAAGTGGGACCCGGTTTTCACCAGAGCCCGCCGCAAAGCGGGATTGGGACTTGCCTGCGGCGGGTGTCCACCAGGTCCTTACCAATGGCGGGGCTTGCCTGGTGGTGGCCAAGGTGCGAGGTACAGGAACGGCAGGCAGGCTCGTAGTCGAGGGACAGACAGAAGGTCAGGACAGGCGGCTCGGTTCGTGGACGGTAGACAAGCAGGTGGTCGGGGCAGGCGGAAGGTTCGTAGACGGTAGACGGTAGCAGAGGGTCGGTTCAAAGGAAGGCAATACTGGAACGCCCCAGGGAAAAACTTTCACCATGGGTATGAAAACCAAGGATCCGGCGAGGGCCCGGGAGGAAGTGAAACCCGGGCAAAATAGGAGCAGTGCCCGGCAATGAACCAATTCCCGGGGGCACTGCCCTTTAAAATTTAAAATTTTCCCGGCGCGCGCCCGCCCCAGGGCGGGCAGCCGCCCGGGCCCCAGAACGCCTGAGCAGGAGCGTGCCGGGGGTATGCATCCCGGGCGGGACGGGGAGGGGCGGACCCCGAACCCACGTGCGGGAGGGGCCCCGCTCGGGTGCAGGGGCCAAGGGCGAGCCCTGCAACCCGGGACATGGTTGCAGGGGCCCCGTGACCAAACTAGTAACAAAAAAAAAAATAAAAAAAATAAAAATAAAAAAAATAATAAAAATGGCACGGGGGCTACCATACAGAGGGGGACATGCGCCGCAGAACACGGGGGAACAAAAAAAGAAAAAGGGAAGCACAAAAAAAAATTTTTTAAAAAAAAAAAATAATCTTTATTCAAAAAATAAAAAATAAGAAAAGGGTTTGGGGGAAGTTCATTTTTTTCCCATTGTGAAGTTGAAAAGTAATATTTTCCATAGAGGAATCTGTAAAAAAAAAAAAAAATAAAAATTAAAAACAACAAAAGGTAAAATATAATCCCCCCATATAGATGTTTTAACTGGTAAAAATGAACGAATTTAAGAAGGAACAACTAATCCCATCCATTTTTAAAATTTAAATTGTTTTTAAATTTCGATTTCAATCAATGGGGTTTTAAAAGAGAATTTAGCCTAAGACCACTCTAATTTTTTTTTCTTTTAAAAAAGTTTAATCCATCTCTTCTTTTTTTTAAGGGGTAAGATATTATCAAAAAACCATACATCTAAAATCCCATTCTGGGGTTAGCTTCGGAAAAATCCCTGCACCGGAAGATCCAATTTTTTTTGCGTTAACTTTTGTGGCCATTGTGGGTTTTTTAGATCACAAGTGGTTTCCACATAGTTTTTTTTGCATGGGCACCATAATACATACAACCCAATTGAATTGCGGGTGAAAATGCTTAATTGGGAATTTATCATTGTGTTTAAAAAGCCCCTCCCCCCTTTTCAATAAATTTCCAATTTATACGTTTAAAAAAGGGAAAAAAAAGTACTAAGTTTGGGTGGACCAAAACATTTGTTTTTTTTTTTACTTGAAAAGGGTATAAAATTCGGACAAAACAGTCCAAAGGTTTTAGGACGCAAAAAGCATTAGTGGTAATTTTGAAATTCTAAAATGTGCTAAAAAAATTTTTCACGAATCCCCAAATTTTTCTTATAATTTGTGAGATGGAGGCATAAACCACATTGAAATTAATAAAGGGGATTTTTCCCTAGTTATTTAAACCTGTGGGAGAATAGGGAGATCTTCGATTATTATTATTATTATTATTATTTTTTTTAAAAGCGCCATTGTTCCCCGGGGGGCTGTACACGGGGGGGTTACATCAATACAAAAGTAAACGATAAAAATATAATAAAAATAAATGGCACACAGAGGGGGGAGGGCCCCTACCCCGAGGGCTTAAAATTTTAAAAGGAAAGGGGAAAAGGAAGGGGGTGGGGGGCAGACGTATAGGGGAAGGTGACAAGTTTAGTAAAGGGTTGTAGGCAACCTGAAGAAATGGGTTTTAGGTTACTTTGAATTTGGTGAAGGGGGGAGATCTGTGTTTGGGGCGTGATTTCCGGGGTGGGGGGGGGAAGCACGAGAGAAGTTTGGGACGGTTTTGTGAGGAGGATAAGGGGGGGCAGGGAAAAGGTCCTGGGGGGAGCGGAGATTGTGTGAGGGGGAAAACCTGGAAATTTGGCGGGAATGATGGGGGAGAGAGGTCATGGAGAGCTTTTTTATGTATGGTTTTTGCTTGAAATAATTGCTGGAAAGGGAAAAAGGTGAAGGGAGGGCAGAGGGGAGGGCGAGGAGTAGCGGGGAGAGGGGGGAAAAAGCGGGCAGCAGGTTTTAAAGGTGGATTGGAGGGGAGCGAGGGGGGGGCTAGTGGGAGGCCACAGGAAGGTTTTGCATATCAGGCGGGAGATGACAAGGGCTTGGACCCGCATTTTGTGGGGCAGTTAGAAAGAGCGGTGCGAGAGATGTTTTTCAGGTGGAGGCGGCAGGCAGGGCGAGGGTTTGTTTTGCGGGTTTTAAAATAGAGCGGGGTTAGGGTTACCCCAAACAGCGGACTTTTGGGGACCGGTGAAAAAGTAAAGCCTTGACTGTAATAGAGAATCAGGGCAGGGAGAGTTGGCGGTGGAAAAAAGAGATTCCCGTTTCCAATTTAGTTTTTAGGGAGTGATAGAAAAAGGAAGGGAAAGGAGGACGACGTCAGGGTCCCCGGGAGAGTGAGAGGTAACATTTTGGGCCCGGAGTGTAGATTGGGTATGTCAGCATACAGGGGGTAATGAAAAGCCGTGTGGGCTTTGAGCTGACCCAGGCCCAGGTGAGATAAGAAGAGTAGGGGCCCCGGGGCTGGGGCCCTTTTGGGACACCAAAAGAGAGAGGCCGGGTGGGGGAGGTGGAGCGGAAAGAGAGATCTGAAATTCCATCATGAGATAGGGGATCCAGGAAAAGGGGCCAATCTGTGATGCCGAGGGGGGAGAGGTTTGTAGCAGGAGGGAATGGTTTACAGTGCAAAAGGGGGACAGGTCTAAGAGGAGGAGACAGAGTGGGATGAGGTTTTGCAGTTTCTAGGTCATTATATTTGGTTAGGGGGGTTTCGTAGGGGGGGGGGTCGAAAAACCAGTTTGTAGCGGGTCAAAAAGAGAGTTTGTGGAGGGGTAGGGGGAAGTGAAGATGCGGCTGTTCGGGAAGTTTGGAGCAAAAGGGAGGGTGAGATGGGGCGAATTTGGACAGAGAAAGGGGTCAAGGGTTGTTTTTTTTAAGATTGGAGTGAGTAGCGTGTTTAAAGGCGGAAGGAAGTCCAGAGGTTACGATAGTTAAGAGATGGGTGAGGGCTGGGATGATAGAAGCATGAGGCTGGGAGGTGGGAGGATTGGATAAAAGTACAGGTAGTGAGGTTGGTTTTTGGACAGTAGGAGTAGTTATAAAATTTTATTATATTATATTTTATATATTTATTTTTAAATATATATATATAAATATATTATAGTGTTTTAAAAAATTTTTTTATTTAAATTATTTTTAATAATATATATTTTTTACTGATATAGGTTTATATTGAAATTTCTTTTTCGTTCCCCAAAATGTAGGTCAGGGGCTCCCCCTTTATATAATCCTATGCAAAAACCCAAGCAAGCCACGGGAACAAATATTTTTTCAATGGATTTTGCTTGTGGCATTGTGGGGACATGTTTTGAAGGGGGCTGCACCGTTTTTGGTGTACTTTGAGCCAAAAAGATTGTATAAACGGCGCACTCCAACTTTGGGCGTTAAAGGCCATAAATGCGCCAAAAACATTTTTAGCGCCATGTTTTGGGGAATTTTTGGGGGTTCGCACCAATTCTAGAAGTAGACCATTTATGATTTTTGACACCCAAAATTTGACACGAAAGTCAGGACAGCCAGACCGGGGAAAGGTGGTCTGACCAGTTGTGGGATTGGCCTTTAAATGCCCCGTATGTATGACCCCAGAAAAAAAAGCCGACCAGGGGAAAGGGTGGGCCTAGCCGATTGTGGGATTGGCTTACATGCCCTGTATGTATATCTGCAGAAAAATAGCCAGACCAGGTAAAAGGGGGTGCTGAACCCAAATTGTGGTATTGGCTCTACACTCCCCCTATGTATACCTGCAAAGAACAGACCAGGTAAAGGGGGGGTGCCCGGCAGACTTGTTATTGGCTTACACTGCCCTGTATGTAACCCGCGAAAAACAGCCCAACCAGGGGAAAGGGGGGCCCCGAGCCGACTTTGGGATTGGCTTACACTGCCCTTATGTATGACCTGCAGAAGAACAGCCAGACCAGGTAAAGGTGGTGCCTGAGCCCAGACTTTGGATTGGCTCTACACTGCCCTGTTGATGACCCGCAAAGAAACAAACCAGGGTAAAGGTGGTGCCCGAGCCAGATGTGGATTGGGTCTATAATGCCCTGTATGTATGACCTGCAGAAGAACAGCCAGACCAGGGAAAAGGTGGGTTCCGAGCAGATTTGTGGTTTGGCTCTCCTGCCTGTTGTTCCCCGAAAACAGACCAGGGTAAAGGTGGTTTCCCCGAGCCCGATTGTGTATGGCTCTACACGCCCGGATGTAGACCTGCAGAAGAACAGCCGCCAGGGTAAAAGGGGGGGGTGGGCTGAGCCAGAAATTTTTGGTATTTTCTCTTCACTGTCCTGTATGAATGACATGCAGAGGAAAAGCCAACCAGGGTAAAGGTGGTGCCTGAGCCAGACTTGTGGTATTGGCTCTACATGACCATATGTATTTCCCGCAGAAGAACACCAGCCCGAGTAAGGTGGGCTGAGCCAACTTTTGGTATTGGCTCACATGCGCCTGTAGTATGACCTCAGAAGAACGGCCAGACCAGGGGAAAAAGGGGGTGCCTGAGCCGACTTTTGTTATTGGGTCTACACTGCCCTTTTGTATGACCCGAGAAGAAAAGCCCGACCATGGGAAAGGTGGTACCTAAGCCCGATTGTGGTATTGTTTTACACGCCCTGTAGGATGACTGCAGAAAACAGCCAGAAGGTTTAAAAGGTGGTGCCGAAACCAGATTGTGGTATTGGGTTACACTCCCTGATGTTGCCTCAGAAGAACGACCAGGTTTAAAAGGGGGCCTGAGCCAGACTTTTGGTTTGGGGGTCTACACTGCCCCGGGTTTTTGAAACTGCGAAGAACGCCCGACCAGGGTAAAGGTGGTGCCCGAGCCCGACTTGTGGTATTGGCTCTACACTGCCCTGTTGTTTCCCCCGCAGAAGAACGCCCGGGCCAGGGGGAAGGGGTGGACCCGATGTGGTATTGGCTTTACACTGCCTGTTGAAAGACCCGCAGAAAAACAGCCAGACCAGGGTAAAGGTGGGGGCCTTAGCCAACTTGTGGGGTTTTTGGTTAACTCCTGTTTATGACCGCAGAATAAAAAAGCCAGACCAGGGTAAAGGTGGTGCTGGCCAGACTTGTGATATTGGGTCTACACTGTTTCCCGTATTATGACCCGCAGGAAAACAACCCTTCCAGGGTAAAGGTGGGGCCTGAGCCAGTTTTGGGTATGGGTCTACACTGCCCCGTATGTATACCTGCAGAAGAACAGCCGGGTAAAGGTGGTGCCCGAGCCAGACTTGTGGTATTGGCTCTCACTGTTTTATGTATGAACTCAAAAGAACAGGTTTTAATATTCTGGCGCAGTCTTACTACCTTAAAAATGATTTAGCTGGCATTAGCGGCCAGGATTATTCATGTCGCCTAGAGTTTAAATGTTGTGGCAATAGCAGTGGCCCAATTGGGCCCCATTATTATTATTATTATTTATTTCATAGCGCCTTTGATTCCGGGGCGCTGTACATTCAGGGGGTTTTCATATTAACATAAGTCAAACAATTATAACAGTGAAATCTGTGACTAACAACAGGTGCAGGGGAGAGAGCCTTCAAAAAGGCTTACAATCTACAGGGGGGGGAAGGGACGGGAGGTGAGGGGCAACATGTTTGGGGGTTGGGGCACGGGTTTTTGTTGGTTATAGGAACCCTGAAAGATAGGTTTTCGGTTTTAGGTTGAGAGAGGGGGAGAGTCTGAGGGTTGGGCGTGAGTTCCGGGGTTGGGGAAGCAGGGAGAAGTCTTGGAGACGGTTGTGGGGAGTGTAAGAGAAGGCAAGAAGAAGGTCCTGGGGAGCTGATAAGAGGAGAGCGGATGAAGGTCCTTGAGGAGCGGAGGTTGCGTGAGGGGGATATTGAGATGTCCATCTATATATGTTATAAATAATCTGGGCTTAAATTCTATGACCCCGTAATAACCCGATTGAGGGAAAAGGTAGATGCGTATTGGTTTTAAAAAATTTAAATTTAATAATTTGTTTTAATTTTATTGATGTAAGTTTATATTTTTGGGGTATTAATAATTTTAACTTAAATTTAGATTTTTTAATTGTATATATTTTTATAATTATTTTGTTAGTTTTATATTATTTGTGGTATTTTCAAGGGGTTAAATTTATATTTTTCCTAATGGCAATTTTTAGTTTGCAGGCAAAAGTCCTCAGCCCCACACTTTCTCTTTGGGCTGGCTTGTAAATTTTTTGAGCCAAAATTTTTTTCAAACATTTTTAAAAATGTTAAAATTTTTAAATTGCTGATATGCCCCCCGTTTAGAGGTGATGGGGGGGTAGAAATTTTTGGGATTTCATGCGCATAATAAAAGAATGAAGTGCTGATTTATGAACTCACTAAGGTGCATAAAAAAGGTGCATTTTTGCGCTAGGGTGACATTTTTGTCAGGTAACCATTTGAAAGTGTTACCCGTTCCGCGTAATGCGCCAGAAATACCCTAGCAAAGAATAAATTATAGTTTTACGTTTAGTGCGCCCCGCCCCCACAAACCCCCCCC
>JAODAL010080206.1:0-12320 GCA_025379985.1 Phyllomedusa bahiana | reverse complement strand
AGAAAGGTTTAAGGGTCATACTGGGGTTTTACAAAACCCAGATATGGAAAATTTGCCAGTTTAAACAAAAAATGGTGGTTAAAAAGACTCCTTTTTCGGCACTTTTTTTTTCGGGGACATGCAGGTTTGGGGCTCATGCGGGTTTTCCGGGACGGGAAAATTTTTAAATGTCCAGTTAAAGGGAAAAAAAGGGATGGTTCAAATTCATACTCCCTTCTGGCACTTTTTAATTTGTGGGTCATGAAAGGTTTTTAAGGGTCATGCGGGGGGGGATACAAGACAGGGATAGTAAAATGGCCCTGGATTTTTTTTTCTGTGGCTTTTAAAAATTAAAAGGGGGTTTTTGCCAAAAGATGTAGCACTTTACCCATTTGCCGGGTTTGGGGGATGTTAATTCCAGTTCCCCAAACCCTTTTTTGGGGTTTTAAGAATGAAGGTGTTGTTGCCTCCCAAAGCTTTAATGGTCATCGGCGATAATTATTATCGGATATTTTATTGAAAATTTGCCGATATGACTATCGACCCAATGAGTGTCAATTTAATCGCTCATCCCCTTAGGAGGGGGTGGTAGAGTTCAGTTCAATCTCAAAACTTTAGTTTGAAATTAAATTTAAAAAAGTTTTGCCAAAAAACCTGTTTAATCCCTTTAGGAATGCCCGGGCGCCAAATGGTATTGCAAAACAAAATTTTAATTTGGATTACGGGGATTTGGGTTTTGAAATTAAAATCGTTTTTTTTAACCAAAAAATTCCCTTTAAAAAGTCTATTTTTCTAACACCCTTTTAAATGAGGCAGCAGGGAAAAATATTTGTGATTCCCAAGACCCCATCCTTTTACAGGTCCTGTATGCATGTAAGTTTACTTCCCCATTTTTTCTTTTTGTTTAGCCAAAAAATAAAATTACAAAAAGTAAATTTTTGTTTTAAATTTTTTAGTGAAAGTTAGTACCCGAGATGGCCCCCAAATTTTTTTTATAAATAAAACATTTTCTAAAATCTCTTAAGTTTTGTGGTACTTTGTCCACTAGTCAGGGGTATTATGCCTTTTCCTTGAAAATGTTTTTTCAATTTTGGGGAAAAACCCATGTAAGAATCAGAGGCAAAAAAAAAAACCCCCCTATTAAATGAAAAACCTTGGGAGAAATCCCGGGGTCACCTCGTAATTACTGCTGAGAAAGTCACATCAGAAAAAAATTTTCATACTTTTTCTTTTACAAAAGTGTGAAACATAAAACCCCTTTCAATTCTCCTTCCCTTTCTAATTTTAAAACAGTTTTTAAAAAGACAACCCTGGCTACCTGGGGGCCCGTTTTTGTACTATTATTTAAAAGGGGGATTACAAAAAAGTCCACTATTCAGATGTGTCCCCATTATTATTTACCAAATTTTCCCACTTTTAAAGTTACATGGAAAATCAAGGGGTAGGGGTTGGTTGGGTTTGGGATATAAGGGGGAAAAAAGTGGAAGTATTTTTGTTTTCTTTGCAAATTTTTTGAACTGTTCAAAATGCTGCTTTTAATGATAGTTGGTTTTTTTTGGAAAAGGACAAAAGTCGCCATTGTGAATAAATATGTGGGGAAAAATGCGGGGGGAAAACCGTTTCCCAATTTAATTTTAGAGGTGACTGTAAACTGTGGGCGTGTGAGAAGAAGGACCCCAAATCTCTTCAGTGGAGCAATTACCCCCAAAAAGAAACCCGGATCTACCAAAATGTATGTCTTAAAAAAAAACAATTCAAATAAAAACCCTTTTTGCGTAAAGGGGCTCCCCAAAACAAAGGGGGGAGATGGACACTGCCAAAATTTCTAAGGGGATTGGCATAAGGGGCCTTCAAAATTTCACAGCAGTATCGGAATTCAACCTCCATTATTTGGGGTCTCTTTCTTGCTTGCCGATTTTTGGATGGGTTTTTGTCAGGCCAAAAATTTTAAAAAGGAAAAAAACTTGCAGCCATTTCTTTTAAAAAAAAAAACAGGTGGGTGTTGGAAAAGTTTTTGTTGGGAAGTTTTTTTTGGTTTTTTTCTTTGGGGCCTTTTCCCCTTTTGGAAAAGGGATTTTAAAAGATGTGGGTAATTTAATCCTTCCCTTTCAGATACATACTTCCCCTTTCATGTGATTGATTTTTTCCCGATAATGGAAAACATTGTTTTGGGAAGAGGGGATAAATAAGAACTTTCCCAAAATAAATACCCTTGGGCCCACTAAAAACCAACCACTTGGGAAACCCGTTTTTGGGATCTGTGGGGGCCCCCCATTTTTCATTGTGTTTGCTCTTTGGGTTACAACACGTTACACGTTTCCGATCAATCTCATTCACTGCCAATCTGCATTTCTGCAGATACCTGTGACAACCAAGCATAGACTCTTTAATGAGTCACTCTCAGCCTGTCTATTTGAGTCTGTACTGCACATAGAGATTACTCTGCATATCAGGCCATGATAATTTTACTTAGATGTGTATAAACAATATTGCCTTCCTTACCAAAATCTGGAAATTTCATCAATACATTTCAAATGTTTAATATTGTTTATAAAATAATAATAATAGTAAATAATAGTAATATAATAATAATAATAATAATAATAATAATAATACTAATATAATACAATGTTTTATTTATATTATATCTATATATTAAGTTCAGTTTGATTGACAATCTGCTGCATATTCATATAAAAAGTTATTAAAATATATGATCGAAACCTACAAAAGGATGGTTTTTTCTATGATCTACTGGGTTTTTGTTTCCCTGCTATTCAGTTATTCCTAGTACATTGTGTCAATGCACTAAAAGGCAGTTTTTATAATGAACAAAATACTAACATATCAAAGTAAAATTATTATTAATTATCATTGTATAGTCTGTATTTCCAAGTGGATCTAAAGTGCGAGCTCTGTAGGAGTTTTTTATCATAACAAAATTTTTATTTCATATTATTTGTTGTCGTGGGCAGTGATAGCATATTAATGATTTAGAAAATAGATAATATCACTAGGTTAGATTAGGTGATTTATATACATAAGTAATATATTTTGTCATAGATGCAGAGGAATATGTGGAATGCTTTTCTTAGCACTTTTGAGCACAAAGAGCATAGTTTAGAAACGATAGTTTAACAAGAAATACAGAGGAAAGAAAAATTATGTTTTTCAATGATATATATATATACAGTGGGTGAAATAAGTAGTGAGATGTTCTCCAATTTTCTAAGAAGGTGTAATGACATGAACTTCATAACAGATGTTGGTAACAACCCTCCTAATCCACACAGGCAAAGGAATTAAACCATAGATGTCCATAAATTATGTTATATGTAATAATGAGAAATTATACAGCGAAAGAATATTGCACAGATGGAAAGTCATGTTTCATCTAAACAGTTATTTTTAGAGAATGGCGAATTGATGCTAAACGAAGTGGAAATTCATTTAGAATTTTAGGAGGTATTCGAATTCTGAACGAAGTCGAGTTTGGGGTGATTCGCGAGGAACGAAGCGTGTTTTTGATTGTGATAAAATGGCTGCGAGACAGGCGTTACATGGGGCAAAGAGGTCTGGGGGAAGAAAGGCGTACCTACATGACAAGTGCAGAGATGAGGGCCAATCAGAGAACGCGGGATCTGTGACGTCAACCGCACTATATAAGTCCGGGAGCGACGCTGGCAGCTCATACTCCTCTCACTGTGGCTGTTGTAGAGAATGTATGCTGCTGCTTATTGATACTCTCATACTAAAGATACTTTATACAGCGATTTTTGGTGCGGGTGTAACGCTGGTCTCAGAGACTGCTTCTCTTACGTTATATTTGATTTTGTGGGGTATTGGACTGAAGTCCAGTGTGCGTCAATTTCAGCTGCATATAATTTAATGCCATTATGCTCAGTCTTGAGCACATTGAATAATACAAGGGTTATCTTAAGCCTGTTGCTGCTGTATTTTATTCGTTAAAGATACAGCGTTTTTACAATCCAAAATAACAACTTTATTTTTGGTTGCTCATTTTTTTTGGCCAATTTAGATCCAGGGGTTAATTAAGCGTTTGTTCTGCTGTTTGTGGTCATAAAAGGAATTGTTCTTTGGTCACACCAAAGAAGAAATTTTGCCTGTAGCATAATTCATATCGAAGGTTAATTACAAGTTTTTCTGGGGTTGTGCTCCGATAAAAATACACACCTTTTTTTAAACACGTACAAAAGCACATTTCTTTTTGTTCATTGTGGTTTTTTTTGTTGGTTGGATGTGGGTTGTGTTTGGTGTTAGTTGGCGCATTTTATTCAAGGGTAAGACTAAGTATTTTTCTGTATTTGTATTCAGTAAAAGAAACGTTTTTTTTCACCGCCAAAGATGACATTTTGCCTGTAGCATAATTCATATCTGAAGGTTAATTACAAGTTTTTCTGTTGTTGTGTTCATTCAATTATACATCGTTTTTACATGCTACAAAGCTGGTATTGTTGGCAGAAACATTTCTTTTGCGCAATTTACATCCAATGGGTTAACTAAGTATTTTTTTGCAGTTGTATTCAAAGTAAAACGAAAACTTTTTTTTTCACCGTCAAAGAAGAAATTATGCCTGTAGCATAATTCATATCCGAAGTTTAATTACAAGTTTTTCTGTGGTTGTGCTCCGTAAAATACACGTCGTTTTAACACGCTACAAAGCACATTTCTTTTGCACAAGTTTTTACATTCCAAGGGTTATATAAGTCATTTTTCTGCATTTGTATTCAGTAAAAAGATATAACGTTTTTTTTCACCGCCTAAGATGTCATTTTGCCTGTTGTATAGCATTAACATCATATCCGAGGTTATTTACGATGTTTTTGAGTTTTTCTGTTGTTAGCTGCTCTGTAAATACACGCTCGTTTTTAACACGCTTAACCAAAGCATATTTCTTTTTGCGCAATTACACCCAAGGGTTAACAAAGTATTTTTTTTGCAGTTGTATTCAGTAAAAGAAACGTTTTTTTCACCCCCAAAATTTAAGAAATTTCTGAGCAAATTTTCATATTTAAAATTTTAAATTAAAACCCTGTTTGTCCCTTTTATTTTCGGGGAAAAATACACAAGTTTTTCAGAAGGTTTTAGCAGCATTTGTGGGGTTTGGGGGGACCCAAGCGGCCACAGGGTTTAAAAAAAAACCCCCTTCGCAGGTCCAAAAAAAAGTAGGGCAAAGGGGGCTAAGCGGGAGGCCAGGGGCGGGTAGTGGGTTCACTCAGTGCCGCCCCTTTTTGGCCCGGTAAAAATTTTTTTCAGATACTGGGCCCAGATGTTCTTTTTTTGGGGCAAAGGAAACAGAGGACCCCGAAAATAGGGGGTTATATGTAGAATCTGTGGGCAAAAAAAAGTGAAGCGTGGCCAGGGGGGCTAAAAAAATTTTGGCACCCACGGCCCTGCTTAAACCATCCCCGCGTCACCCCCGGTGGCACCATGCCAAATTGGGCAGCCAGTCAAGGCTCCCCCAACCTTTTGCAGAAGGGAGTTTTTCTCTTTGCCATAATTTCCGGGTCCAGATGCATTTCTGCCACCCCGTTAAAAGATCCCCGGGACTACTGGGTACCCAAAAATGGATTTTGGGGGCCGCAACTTGCGAGTTTGCAGTGGAGAAAAAAAACTGCCCTGCCCCGGTCAGTATTTGTGGAATCGAGGGGTGTTCGGGTGGGGCGGGGGCCCCATTTTTTCCCCCAAAGGGAAGGAAAAGCTTTTTCCAGGGGAAAATTTTGGAAGGGACGACCTTTTTTTAAGTTTGAAAAAAGCGTGGGATCGGCCAGAATTTCCCCCACCCAATGCCTTAGGCTTTCCAGATTACTTTTGGGCCATGACGCCTAAACCCAAAAACTTTGAGAATGAGTTTTGGATTCAAACTACCTCCCTTTTAACCCCACTAATTCCCCCCAATTTTTGCTGCCACCCGTCTGATGCCACACATCTGTTTGGCCAGTTTCTCCATTTTTCCCTAAACCCATCTTTACCGGGGAAATGGAAATTGCCCCCCACCTCCACACTGTCATTGTGCCATTTCTATGACCTCATGCTGCTGTGCTGTTTTTGGGTTTGCTGCGGTCACCCACCCCCGTATCATTGTCCCACTTTTGGGAACCTATGCTTTTTGCCCCTGAATAAAATCCACATTGTGACTTTTGTCCCCACTCTGGGGCCCCTACCTCCTTTTGTTTTTTGCCCCCTCCAAAATTTGGTCATTGTGCCATGTTGCCCTCATGCTGCTTGCTGTGGTTGCGCCTTTGCCCTCCCCCCTGGCCATTGTGCCACTCTGGGGCCCAAATTGTTTTTCCCCAACCCTCCAGAATTTCTTGTGCCACTTTTCTAAACCTCTTGTGCTGCTGTGGCTGCTTTTCGTGCCCTCCACACGGGTGTCATTGTCCCCCTCTGGGGCCCTACTCCTGTTTTTGAAACCTCCAGAATTTCATTGTCCCACTCTCTGACCTAATGTGTTGCTGTGGCTGCTGCCGGGGACCAAAACCCCAACTGTTTTCATTTTCCCAAATCTGGGGGCCTTTTCTTTTTTTTGCCCCCTCCAGAATTCATTGTGCCACTCTCGGGCCTCATGTGTGTGGCTCCCTGCCATCCCCCCACACTCGGTCATTTGATGTTGAGGGTTTTTTTCCAGCTTTCGCTCCCATGACTTTATCAGGTCCATTCCTGCTTCATTTTTTTGGGTTTCATTTTTTGCCCTTTTAAAGTCCCCCAGGGAATTTTAAAAGTGAAGTGATTCAAAGGGCTGGCGGCAAGTCATCTGGTGTCATACAAAAAAAAACATTTTTTTATGAAGCCCCAAATAAAGGGCTCCCCTGCATTTTTTGGCTTTGTCACAACTTTTTTACAGCACCAAAAGGGCTTTTGGGACCCCGGAAATAGGGGTTGGTTAAAGGGAAATTTCCCCGTCCCGAAGTAATTCGGGCCCCAAAACCAAAAATTTTTGTGGGAAAAAATTGGGGGCAAAAGCGGGGGAAAAAATATTTTTTGGAAAAATTTTCGTTTTTTCCTAGCTTTTTTTTGAGAATTTTTAAAATGAATAACCCCAAACCTCGCCCATTTCCTTATTTCTCCAGTTTGTCCTTTTTCTCACCTTACTGCTTTCTTTTCCCTCTCTCTCCCCCTTGGGATTTTTTCCACCCTTCCTTAAAACACGCCATCAAAACCCCCCTTTACAAAAAAAATTCCCCTTTCTTGGCCCCCGTCCCTGGGGCTGAAAAACTAGGCCCAGCCCTCAAACCTGCCCTTATCTCAAAAACCCCGGGGAACGCTTGGTCTACTCTCGCCTAACCCGCAAATTTTTTCTTTTTACAAAACTTCTTTTTGCCCCTCTGCCCCCCGGTTTCCGCCCCCCCTACACTCCCCCCGGAAACTCCCTTATTTTAAAGTCCCCAAAAAGGGATCTCCGGGACAGAAAAAATTCAGGGAAAATACTCCTTGCTGCCCCTCTTGGACCCTTCTCCCAGCATTTGACACTTTTGGATCACCAACTTCTCCTCAGCATGCTCAGCACAATTGGCCTCCAGGACCCCGCTCTCGCTTGGTTATGGGCCCACCTCTTACCCCCTCCTTCAGTGTCTCATTTTCTGGTTCGCCCCCCTTCCCCTCTTCCTCTTGCTGTTGGAGTTCCCCCGGGGGATCAGTTCTAGGTCCTCTCCTCTTTTCATTGTACACACCCCCCTTTGGGAAAAACCCAACCCAGTGATTTGGTTTTCCATTACACCCTCTATGCGGATGACCCCCAAAAATTTTAAAACCCTCCTCCGTGACATCACTCCAGCCTTGTTTCAAAACATCATTTGACTTTTGGGGCCATTTTTTCCTTTTGACATCATGCCCTTTTTCTCCCATCTGAAAACTAACCCCCACAAAGACTGAAACTTCTTGTCTTTTCCGCCATCTACTAACCCAACCCCCCCCGGAAAATTTTTTGGTTTTGTATTTTTGGGTTACCCCCATTTCCCCTTTGGGCAGGCAGGCCCCCCCTGTCTAGGGGTTTTATTTAAATTTCCGATCTGACTTTCCCCATATATCCAATCCCTTTTCCCCCTCCCGTCACTGCAAAATCAAGAATTTTTCCCAAAAAAACCGTCATTTCTCACTGTGGAAACGACCCCAAACTCTATTTCCCGGGTCTTATTTTTTCTTCTTGACTACTGCAATCCTTGCTTACGGTCTCCCTTCTGCAAAATTCCCTCTCCCAAACTGTCCAGAATGCCCGGCAGCCAAGGTTGGGCTTTTTTCTCCGCCGCTATAATGATGGGCCCCTACCTGTGTCAGTCACTTTCAATGGTTTTCCCAAACCAGTACCGGGAAAAGTATTTAAAAAACAGCACTCTCCCCCTAAAGCTCAACCCGGCTGCTTTCCCCCCTACATTCCCTCCCTAGTCTCTGTCTACCGCCCTACCCGTTTTCTCCCCTTCCCGTGATGATATCAGACTTTCATTCCTCAAACTCCGAACCTCCCCTTGGCCCCCCTCCAAGATTTCACACCCTGCGGCACCCCTTTTTTGGAAAATTTTACCGTGGGCGATCAGGGCATTTTAAACCCCCCACAGTTTTAAGAGGGCCCTTTAAAAAAACTTTTTCTCGGTTGGCCCACCAAAAATCCCTAAAAATGCTATCACCAAAATTTTGTCAACCTTGATTGGGCCGCACAGGCACTTATCTGTATATAGGGTGTACCCGGGGCCCGGGTGGCAGGTTCAAAACCTTTTTAAAGTAAACCACCCCTATTTTTGAAAACCCTGGGCCGGGGCCATTGTAAATTGGCCCCTTCTTCCCCCCTATGTATAACCCCTAACCTAAAGAAATTTTAAGCTCTCACGAGCAGGGCCCCCAACCCCCTTGTGTCTTTATTTTTTTAAATACTTTTATTTTGTAAAAGACTGTATTTTTCCCCTTGAATTTGTAAAGTGCTGCGGAATATGTTGGCGCTATAGAAATAAAGATTATTATTATTATTATCTATCTTGAACATACTGTATGACGTAGGCATAAAACCTTATTCAGAATTTTGTATAAGACTCATTTATAACATTCCCCTGCATCACATAGTGATAGTATGAGTAGTATGGCGTATAGATCACTTGCGGGACATCAGGTGTCCCGCCCTCTGTCCCACCCGTAGGATCTAGCTAACGTGTCAAACCGCCCACGTCTGATAAAGTGATAGGTGCCAGCCCCCAGCCCTCCCAAACCCTAACTCGTCAACATGACAGCTTACCCAACCTGTCCCACAGTCACAGGCAAGGTGATCCAAGTGACACAGTGATAACCTAATATCAAATGAGTATTAAACACGCCTCTAATGATTTTAACCCCCCACAGCTCCCCCTGGTGTTTGCTACGTGGGGCCCCCCAAAGGAATGTCTGCAAAAATTTCATTGCAAATAATAGGTAGAATCCCGATTTTTGAAACCCCATTACAGCGGGTCAAAATCAGGTTTTCTTTAGTGTATGGACATTCTGGCTCAGGTATACAAATTTTAAAGGGGAATTTTTGTTCCCGCAGTATGAACCTAGAAAAAGCTGCAGCAAAATAAAAATCTAAAGTTTTTCTCGGTTTAAGGGGACCCCGCCGAGATCCGCGTATTTTCAAAGTGCGCGGGTGCTATTAATGGCCTGATGTGCCCGTGTGGGGGGTTTTTTTTAAAAATGTAGCGATTGGGGCTGGTTTTTAATCGGCTGAAAAAACGTCAGATACTGGCACGGCCCCTGTTCATACATGCCGCCCCCATTGTTTCTGATTTAAGACCCCAGCCAGTATCCATGGTCAGTTGTGTTAAACAGACTGTCAAAAAGGTACAATGATAATTTAGAGTAGCCTTATCAGTAAATTTTTGCAGTTTTAAATTGACATTAATCAGCTTTCAAAAATATTACTAAAAAAATTTTTGTTTTATTTTTGGGGTGATCTATGCAAATTTTTAATAGCTGGATTTTTGCTAAAGAGAAAAAGATGCCGCCACCTCAAAAGATAAAAAAGGAAAGAAAAATTCTGTAGTTTAAAAATTTAAAAATTTAATGCAAATTTATAATATCTAAAATCATATGAAAAAATTTTGTTTTTTCAGAGTGGGGAAATTTTAAAAACCCCGAAAACTAGACTAAAAAAAGAATTTACCCTGGGGCTCACATCCCTAAACCCAATGGTGAAATGATGAAAGGGCAGCACCAGGGGAAGCAATGCAAGTTACTTACATAAGGCAATAAAAATTTGATAAATCTATCCATGTTTAGCTGTTTTTTTTAAAAATGGGTCTTGTACAATGTAATACGGCTTACTATACACCCGAGTGGCCGGGGTGTTAAAAGGGGGAATTAAATCCACTGGAAAGGTATCCCCCGAGTTAGAATCCCCCTACGGTATATTTTTTGAATAGGTTAAAAGACTTTTTTTTGAGGACACACTTCGTTTTTTTCTTTTACATTAGATGTGTGTCATTTATATTATCACAGCATCTATATTAGCTTCTCTTTTAGGTGTGAGAAACAGAACCACAAAATGTCTGCAGCTACATTAAACCACCACCAAGTTGATCATTTAATGGAGGTTTCTGAAAAGATATCAATTGCACATAGTGGTATTTCAGCTGTGTAAAGTTTACCCCTTTATCACGATGTGTGGAAAGTGACAAAAGCAATTCGCTCAAGACAGTAACGCACAAAGCGGATGATTGGGCGATACAGTAAAGGAGCCCAACAAAGCATTAAAGTTTCGCCCCACAAAGCGGACCAAAAAGGGTTACGACATTATGTGATTTTGAAATGAAAAACCCCCACACTGATCAAGCCCCCAATGGGAAATCCCGGGTCCATAAGCCCAAAAACATACGGGTTTGCCATACAAAAAACAGACGTAAATAATATGTAAATACCGCTCTACACCTCTTGATGTGAGTTTCCCTAGATATAATTATGACAGGGCCGGTGTTTCCTTGGATAGTTCAAATCATTTGACTTATTTAGTGAACCATTACCGATATTAGCTATTGTACCCCCAAACCACAGTAAAACGGAGTTGGTGATCTAGCCTCTAGTTTAAAATCGGGGTTTTCAGACCACTCTGGGGAAAAACCAGGGTCTTTTAACTAGATATGGTTGGCAGTTGTAAAACAAGCGCTAAAAACATAAAACACCCCTGATTAAAAAAATTAAGAGCTATAAAGCATGCTGTAAAAAAATTTTAGCAGCAGGCTAAGAGGGTTTTCATCAGTAGGAAACACAAAGTGACACAGCAGTTATCAAAGCAAATACAACAAACACAACAAGGAAGAAAAACGCATCATAAAATTCAGAAGATTTGACGACCCCTTAGAAGAAACCCGTGGTACAGCGTTTGTTAAAAAGGGGGAAATTCGCAAGTCCGCTACCCAACAAAAACAAAACCACAGAGTTATGACGATCCCCCACAAGGGTGTGACTGCGATGCACAAGTCACAAGTTTTGGTACAGGTCGGGCACAGTGCCCTTCACCTTCGAAAAATTATGTGATATTTCACCATTTTTTCATAGACGAATACTTTAAAAAACTTTGTGGAGTGGTTGTAAATTAGACAGTACAATCATTTGTAGAGGCTGTAAGCACTGTGCATGAACAGTTTAATCTTTATGGACGACTCCCCAGTATTAATCCTGGGGATTTTGTACAGTAAAGACTTGGGTGGGTCACCCCTGGCCCCATATACTCAAAACCCCCAGGGCAGAGAGAAAATTTCTTAAAAGCTGTCGCAAAAAACTTTGCAGAGTTATGCTGTAGTTTTAAAATAATGAACCGAAACTTATCGTTACCATATTTTTTAAAAAGATGTGGGTTGGACAAAGTGTCCTTGAAAGCTATCGCTTACAGTCATGTTGTTGATCGGAAAAGACATTGATTGTAATTTTTAATAATTGCATTAATCTGGATTTTTTCCTAGTTTACGCAAATGATGTTAATGGTGAGTTGTGTCTAGTTTTTGGCCGAGTAAGCAGAAATTCATATTTGTCCTTCTCCGATGGTGAGTAGTAAGTTTTGTAACATTGCGAAATTTTAGCGCTACCTGAGCTTGCTTTAAGTACTGTACCAAGTCATGGTGATTGCCATTATTTTTTAAAGAAGAAAAGCCTCGGTAAAATTATTTACATTTTTTCACCACATGGCCCATTTCCATGGGATCAAAAATATGAAAGGCTTTTGAAGGGATTACTTCTGGGGAAAAATAAACCTGTGTTCACCCCAAAAGGGAACCATTTTGTCAGGGAATTTTTTAGTTGTGTCAAAAAACAGAAATGTAACGGAAGTGCAGACAGCAACTGGAGCATAATTGTTTTGTGTTTTGTCA
>JAODAL010080205.1:0-12320 GCA_025379985.1 Phyllomedusa bahiana | reverse complement strand
TTTGGTTTTAGGGGGGCTCCCCCCTAGTGGTGAGGGTTCCGTCCTGAGGGTAGAGGGGTCTCCTCTGAGTGGAGGGGTCCCGTCTGAGTGGGAGAGGGGCCCCCGTCCTGAGGGGGTGAGGGGTTCCCGTCGAGGGTAGAGGGTCCCGTCCTGGTGGTGAGGGGCCCCGCTGGTGGAGGGGGGGGCTGCCTGAGGGTAGAGGGGTCCCCCCCGGGTGGGTAGAGGGGTCTCCGCCCTGAGGGTGAGGGGTTTCCGTCCTGGTGGTAGGGGGTCTCCTCTGGTGGTAGGGGGGCCCCTCCTGAGGGGTTTGGGGGGGTCCCCCCGGTTTGGGGATTTCTCCACCTGGTGTAGGGGGGTCTCCTCCTGAGTGGTAGGGGCTCCGTCTGAGGGTAGAGGGTCCCTCCTGAGGGGTTTGAGGGGCCCTATCCTGAGTGGGGTAGGGGTCCCGGTCCTGAGTGGTAGAGGGGTCCTCCTCCTAAGTGGTAGAGGGGTCTCCCGTCCTGAGTGGTAGAGGGGTCCTCCTCCTGAGTGGTAGAGGGGTCTCCTGTCCTGAGTGGTAGAGGGGTCTCCCGTCCTGAGTGGTAGAGGGGTCTCCTGTCCTGAGTGGTAGAGGGGTCTCCCATCCTGAGTGGTAGAGGGGTCCCCGTCCTGAGTGGTAGAGGGGTCCCCATCCTGAGTGGTAGAGGGGTCCCCGTCCTGAGTGGTAGAGGGGTTCCTCTCCTGAGTGGTAGAGGGGTCTCCCGTCCTGAGTGGTAGAGGGGCCCCTGTCCTGAGTGGTTGAGGGGCCCCTGTCCTGAGTGGTAGAGGGGTCTTCCATCCTGAGTGGTAGAGGGACCCCCATCCTGAGTGGTAGAGGGGTGTCCGTCCTGAGTGGTAGAGGGGTCTCCATCCTGAGTGGTAGAGGTATCTCCATCCTGAGTGGTAGAGGGGTCTCCCGTCCTGAGTGGTAGAGGGGTCTGCCATCCTGAGTGGTAGAGGGGTCCCCATCCTCAGTGGTAGAGGGATCTTCCGTCCTGAGTGGTAGATTGGTCTCCCGTCCTGAGTGGTAGAGGGGTCTCCTGTCCTGAGTGGTAGAGGGGTCTCCTGTCCTGAGTGGTAGAGGGGTCTCCCATCTTGAGTGGTAGAGGTGTCTCCATCCTGAGTGGTAGAGGGGTCCCCGTCCTGAGTGGTAGAGGGGTCTCCCATCCTGAGTGGTAGAGGAGTCTCCGTCCTGAGTGGTAGAGGGGTCTCCCATCCTGAGTGGTAGAGGAGTCTCCGTCCTGAGTGGTAGAGGGGTCTCCCATCCTGAGTGGTAGAGGGGTTCCTGTCCTGAGTGGTAGAGGGGTCCCTGTCCTGAGTGGTAGAGGGGTCTCCTTTCCTGAGTGGCAGAGGGGTCCCCGTCCTGAGTGGTAGAGGGGTCTCCCATCCTAAGGGTTTTGAGGGTCTCCCCTGAGTGGTAGAGGAGTCTCCATCCTGAGTGGTAGAGGAGTCTCCATCCTGAGTTGTAGAGGGGCCCCCCGTCCTGAGTGGTAGAGTGGTCTCCGTCCTGAGTGGTAGAGGAGTCTCCCATCCTGAGTGGTAGAGGTATCTCCATCCTGAGTGGTAGAGGGGTCTCCGTCCTGAGTGGTAGAGGGGTCCCGTCCTGAGCGGTAGAGGGATCTCCCATCCTGAGTGGTAGAGTGGTCCCTTTCCTGAGTGGTAGAGGAGTTTCCGTCCTGAGTGGTAGAGGGGCTCCTGTCCTGAGTGGTAGAGGGGTCCCCGTCCTGAGTGGTAGAGGGGTCTCCTGTCCTGAGTGGTAGAGGGGCCCCCGTCCTGAGAGGTAGAGGGGTCTCCCGTCCTGAGTGGTAGAGGGGTCTCCCATCTTGAGTGGTAGAGGGGTCACTGTCCTGAGTGGTAGAGGGGTCCCTGTCCTGAGTGGGTGAGGGGTCCCTCTAAGTGGTAGGGGGGTTTACTGCCCTTGAGTGGTAGAGGGGTCAACCATCCTGTGGTAGAGGGATCCTCCTCCTGAGTGGTAGAGGGGTCTCCTTTCCTGAGTGGCAGAGGGGTCCCCGTCCTGAGGTGGTAGAGGAGTCTCCCATCTTGAGTGGTAGAGGGGTCTCCCATCCTCAGTGGTAGAGGGGTCCTCCTCCTGAGTGGTAGAGGGGGGGGGGGGGGGGGGGGGGGGGGGGGGGGGGGGGGGGGGGGGGGGGTCGGGGGGGGGGGGGGGGGGGGGGGGGGGGGGGGGGGGGGGGGGGGGGGGGGGGGGGGGGGGGGGGGGGGGAGGGTTCCACCCCTTGGTGAGGGGCCCCCTCCGGGGTAAGGGTTCCTTTTGGTGAGGGGGTCTCCTCCTGGTGGTAGAGGGGCCCCATCCTGAGGTGGGGGGTCTCCTCCTGAGGGGTGGGGGGGCCCCCCCGGGGTTTTTTGGGGGGTCCCTCCTGGGGTAGAGGGGTTCTGTCCTGGGGGTAGGGGGGTTCCCCCCTTTCCTGAGTGGTAGGGGGGGTTCCCCCCTGAGGGTGGGGGGTCCCCACCCCCAAAGGGAGAGGGGCCCCGTCCTGAGGTAGAGGGGCCCCCGCCTGAGTGGTAGAGGGCCCCCCGTCCGGTGGTAAGGGCCCCCCCTGAGGGGTAGGGGGCCCCCGCCCTGAGTGGTAGTGGGGTCTCCCGTCCTGAGGGGTAGAGGGGTCCCTCCTGGGGGGTAGAGGATTCCCCCTCCTGGTGGAGGGGCCCCCTCCTGGTGGTAGAGGGGTCCCTCCTGATTGGTAGAGGGTCCCCCCTGAGGGGTTTTGGGTCCCCTCCAGTGGAAAAGGGGTTCCTCCTGAGTGGAGGGGGCCCTCCTGAGGGGTAGGGGGGTTCCCTCCTAGGGGTAGAGGGGTCCCCCCAGGGGTAGATTGCCCCGTCCTTGGTAAGGGGTCTCCTTCTGAGTGGTGAGGGGGTCCCGCCTGAGTTAGGGGGCTCCCTCCTAGGGGTAGGGGGGCCCGTCCTGAGTTTTGGGGGGTCTCCCTTCCTGAGGGGTAAGGGTCCCTCTGGTGGTAGGGGGGGTCCCCTCCTGAGGGGAAAGGGGGGGTCCGTCTAGTGGTGAGGGTTTCCCCCCTGAGTTTTTAAGGGTCCCCTTCCTGATTTGTGAGGGGCCCCCCTTCCTGAGTGGTAGGGGGTCCCCCCCTGAGGGGTGAGGGGTCCCCCCCTGGTGGTAGGGGGTTCCCCCTGAGTGGTGAGGGGTCCCCCCTGATGGTAGGGGGCCCTCCGGGTGGTAGAGGGGCCCCCTCAGTTGGGGGGGGCCCCCCACCCTTTGGGGTAGAGGGTTTCCTCCAGTGGTAGAGGGGTCCCTCCCAATGGAGGGGGGGCTCCCCTGATGGTAGAGGGTTTCCCCATTGGGGGTTAGGGGGGGCCCCCCCTCCTAGGGGTGAGGGGTCCCTCCTGAGTGGTGAGGGTCTCCCACCCTATGGTAGAGGGGTCCCCCCGCCTGAGTTTTGAGGGGTCCCCTCCTGAGGGTGAGGGGTCCCCCCCTGAGTGGTGGGGGGGGTCTCCTTGGGGAGGGGGGTCCCCTCCTATGGAGAGGGGCCCCTCCTGAGTGGTAGAGGGGCCCTCCTGAGGTAGGGGGTTCCCTCCAAGGTAGAGGGCCCCCCCCGTTTTTTTGGTGGGGGGGTTTCCCCCACCTGAGTGGTAGGGCCCCCCCTTTTCCGAGGGTTTGGGGGTCCCCCCCTGGGGTGAGGGGCCCCCCCTGAGGGTGGGGGGGTCTCCTCTGGGGTGGTAGAGGGTCCCCCCATCGGAGTGGTAGGGGTCCCCCCTGATGTAGAGGGGCCCCCCCTGAGGGGGTAGAGGGTTCCCCTAAAAGTGTAGGGATCCCTCCTAAATGGTAGGGGGGCCCCCCCTGGGGGTGAGGGGCCCCCCGCCCTGAGGGGTAGGGGTCCCCTCCTGGGGGAGAGGGCCCGCCCGAGTGGTAGAGGGGTTCCTCCTGGTGGTAGGGGGGCCCTTCCTGGGGTAGGGGGGCCCCCTCCTTTTTGTGGGGGGGTCCCCCTGAGGGTGAGGTCCCCCTCCGGTGAGAGGGGTCCCGTCCTGAGGGGTGAGGGGTCCCTTTCCTGAGTGGTAGGGGGGTTTCCCCTCTAGTGGTAGAGGGTCCCCCTCCTGAGTGAAAGGGGGAAGTCTCCCCCGAGTGGGTAGGGGGCCCCCCCTGAGTGGTAGAGGGGCCCGCCCTAGTGGTGGGGCCCCCCCTGGGGTAGGGGCCCCCTCCTGAGTGGTAAGGGGCCCCTTTCCTGATTTGGTAGGGGGCCCCCGCCTGAGGGGTAGAGGTCCCTCCTGAGGGGGTAGGGGGGTCCCCTTCCTGATGGTGAGGGTTTCCTCCCGAGTGGTAGAGGGCCCTCCTAAAGGGTAGGGGGTCCCGCCCAGTGGTAGGGTTTCCCCCTGAGGGGTTTGAGGGGTCCCGTCTGAGTGGTGAGGGGCCCCGTCCTGAGTGGTGGGGTCCTCCTTCCTGAGTGGTAGAGGGGTCTCCTTCCTGGTGGAGAGGGTTCCCCGTCCTGAGGTGGAGGGGTCTCCCCCTTTGAGTGGTAGAGGGTCTCCTCCTAGTGGTAGAGGGGTCCCCTTCCTGAGTGGGGGGAGGGCTCCTTGAGTGGTAGAGGGGTCTCCTCCTGAGTGGTAGAGGGGTCTCCATCCTGAGTGGTAGAGGGGTTCCTGTACTGAGTGGTAGAGGGGTCTCCCGTCATGAGTGGTACAGGGGTCCTCCTCCTCAGTGGTAGAGGGGTCTCCTGTCCTGAGTGGTACAGGGGTCCCTCCTTCCTCTGAGTGGTAGAGGGCCCATCCTGAGTGGTAGAGTGGTCTCCGTCCTGAGTGGTAGAGGGGCCCCGTCCTGAGGGTAGAGGGGCCCCCTCCTGAGTGGTAGAGGGTCTCCTCCTGGTGGTAGAGGGGTCCCCCTCCTGATTGGTAGAGGCCCCCCTCTGAGTGGTAAAGGGCCCTTTCCTGAGGGGTTGAGGGGCCCCGTCCTGGTGTAGAGGGGTTCCACCCTAAGTGGAGAGGGGTCCCGCCCCAAAATGTGAGGGGGTCCCCTCCGAGGGGGAGGGGGCCCCCTTGGTGGGAGGGTTCCGTCCGAGTGGTGGGGCCCGTCCTGAGTGGAAAGGGGTCCCGTCCTGGGGGTAGGGGGGCCCCGCCCTAAAGGGGTAGAGGGACCCCTCCTGGTTAGAGGCTCCCACCCTAGTGGTAGAGGGCCCGCCCTGAGTGGTAGGGGGTCTCCTCCGATGGTGGGGGGTCCCCCCTGAGTGGGGGGGGGGGGCCCCGTCCTGAGTGGTAGAGGGGTCTCCTCCTGAGTTAGAGGGGGTTCCCCCCGAGGGGTTAGAGGGGCCCCCTTCTGAGGGGGAGAGGGGCCCTGTCCTGGTGGTAGAGGGGTCTCCCGTCCGAGGGTAGGGGGGTCCCCCCCCAAGTGGTAGGGGTCTCCCTCCTGAGTGGTAGAGGGGTCTCCCCCCTGAGGGTAGAGGGGCTCCTCCTAAGTGGTAGAGGGGTCTCCCTCTGAGGGGTAGGGGGGTTTCCCCCTGAGTGGAGAGGGGTCCCGCCTGGTGGTAAGGGGTCCCGTCCTGAGTGGTAGAGTGGTCCCCGTCCTGAGTGGTAGCTGGGGTGTGAGGCTGGGGTGTTTCCCGGGGTGGTTACAGTCGCCCCTCATTGTGTAGTCCCAGAATCCCTCCCTCTTATCCGGTCACAATGTGCAGATGAGCTGTGATGAAAGCTGTGAGATAATTACCCTGCGGGGGGCGCGGGTCACTACTTCGGGCCCCCGGCAGCGACCCCTCCCCCGGCCCCCGCCCCGGAGTGTTTCCTTTTAGATCCGCAGTCTGACCCTTTATTCTTTGTGACCCCCTCATGATTTTCAATTGGTCGAACTCGGGAAAGCTTCTGGGTGAAACTCCCGACCTGTCACCTCCAATGTGCGCAACTGCAAATACAGTCCCCTCATCTACTACGAAGAGCCGAGTGTGAGAACCTCTTTTTCAATAAAGATGGGGGCCCCCGTGGGGAGTCAGGAGGGAGGGCGCAGATTTACTATTACAGAGTAGAAGTGCACCAGGTCCGGGGGGGGAGAAACCTGGAGAACATTTACTGATTTTACTTTCTAGTCCAAGTTCGCAGATGACACAACAGATGGCTCAGGGGTTAGTATGGGGAGCACGGTGACCCTCACACCATGGAGGCCCCAATACAAACTATGACTCCTTTACTAGGGAGGCCCCAAGACAAACTAGGACTCTCATAAAAGGAGGCCCGATGACAAGACTATGCCCTTAAAATGGGGGCTCCGATGACAAGACTTGACCCCATAAAATGGAGGCTCCGAGAAAAGACTATGACTCTCATAAAATGGAGGCCCAAGACAAGACTATACTCTCATATATGGAGGCCCCAATGACAAGATATGACCCCATACTATGGAGGCCCCAATGAAAAAGACTATGACTTATACTTGGAGGCCCCAATGACAAACATGACCATACATAGGTCGATGACAAGACTATGCTTAAACAATGGAGGTCCGATGACAAGACTATACTCTCATACTATGAGGCCCGATGAAAATATACTCTCAACAATGGAGGCCCCGATGACAAACTATGACTCTCAACTATGGGGGGCCCCGATGACAAGACTAACTCTCATCCAAGGAGGCCCCGATGAAAAGACTATGACTCCATACTAGGGGGCCAAGATGACAAGGACTAGACTCTCATACTATGAACCCGATGAAAAACTATGACTTCACACTATGGGGCCTAGATGACAAGACTATGACTCTCAAAATTGGGAGGCCAAGATGACGACAGCTCTAGTACATGGACCCCCAATGAAAAACTATGACTCCATACTATGGAGGCCCGATGACAAGACAAGATTTAATACTATGGAGGCCAAGATACAAACATGACCCCAACTATGAAGGCTCCGATGAAAAGACTAAAATCCCACACTTGGGGGCCTAATAAACAAGACTATGACTCCATACATGGGGGCCAAAGATGACGACTATGACTTAGTCTATGGGGCCCAATGACAAGAATGACTCCTTTAATGGAGGCCCAGATGACAAGACAAAGGGACTCTAATACTATTGGAGGCCAAAGATACAAGCTATGACCCTCACACCATGGAGGCCCCAATGACAAGACTATGACTCTCATACTATGGAGGCCCCAATACAAACTTATGACCCCCCACACCATGGAGGCCCCCAAATGGACAAGACTATGGACTCTCATATTATGGAGGCCCAATGACAAGACTATGACCTCAACTATGGGGGCTCCGATGAAAGACTAAGACTCTCATTACAATGGAGGCCCAGATGACAAGACTATGTCCTCATACATGGAGGCCCAGATGACAAGACTACGACTCTCATACTATGGAGGCCCAGATGACAAGATTTGACTCCCCCATACTAGGAGGCCCAGATGACAATACTATGAACTCTCATACTATGGAGGCCCCGATGAAAATAATATGACTCTCATACTATGGAGGCCCCAAGATGACAAGACTTTGACTCTCATACTATGGGGGCCCAGATGCCAAGACTATGACTCTCATACTATGGAGGCCCAGATGACAAGACTATGACTCTCATACAATGGAGGCTCCGATGACAAGACTATGACTCTCATACTATGGAGGCCCAGATGACAAGACTATGACTCTCATACTATGGAGGCTCCGATGACAAGACTATGACTCTCATACTATGGAGGCTCCGATGACCAGACTATGAGTCTCATACTATGGAGGCTCCAATGAAAAGACTATGACTCTCACACTATGGAGGCCTAGATGACAAGACTATGACTCTCATACTATGGAGGCCAAGATGACGACTATGACTCTAATACTATGGAGGCCCCAATGACAAGACTATGACTCTCATACTATGGAGGCCCAGATGACAAGACTATGACTCTAAGACTACGGAGGCCAAGATCCAAAGACTCTGACCCTCACACTATGGAGGCCCCTATGACAAGACTATGACTCTCATACTATGGAGGCCCCAATGACAAGACTATGACTCTCATACTATGGAGGCCCAGATGACAAGACTATGACTCTCATACTATGGAGGCCCCGATGACAAGACTATGACTCTCATACTATGGAGGCCCCGATGACGAGACTATGACTCTCATACAATAGAGGCCCAGATGACAAGACTATAACTCTCATACTATGGAGGCCCAGATGACAAGACTACGACTCTCATACTATGGAGGCCCAGATGACGAGACTATGACTCTCATACTATGGAGGCCCAGATGACAAGACTATGACTCTCATACTATGGAGGCTCCGATGACAAGACTATGACTCTCATACTATGGAGGACCAGATGACAAGACTATGACTCTCATACTATGGAGCCCAGATGACAAACTCTTGACTCTCATACTATGGAGGCCCAGATGTCAAGACTATGACTCTCATACTAGGGAAGGCCCAGATGACAAGACTATGACTCTCATACTATGGAGGCCCAGATGACAAGACTATGAGAGTAATACTATGGAGGCCCAGATGACAAGACTATGACTCTCATACAATGGAGGCCAAGATGACAAGACTATGACTCTCATACTATGGAGGCCCAGCTGCCAAGACTATGACTCTTATACTATGGAGGCCCAGATGACAAGACTACGACTCTCATACTACGGAGACCCAGATGACAAGACTATGACTCTCATACTATGGAGGCCAGATGCCCAAGACTATGACTCTCATACTATGGGGGCCCTGGTGACAAGACTACGACTCTCATACTAATGGGGGCTCCGATGACAAGACTATGACTCTCATGTATGGAGGCCCGGGTGACAAGACTACGACCTTCATACTATGGAGGCTCCGATGACAAGACTATGACTCTTATACTACGGAGGCCCAGATGACAAGACTATGACTCTCATACTGTGGAGGCTCCGATGACAAGACTATGACTCTTATACTACGGAGGCCCAGATGACAAGACTATGACTCTCATACTGTGGAGGCCCGATGAAAAGACTATGACTTTCATATATGGAGGCCAGTTTGACAAGACTATGACTCTCATACTACGAGACCAGATGACAAGACAAACGACTCTCATACTATGGAGAACCAGATGGCAAGACAATGACTCTCATACTATGGAGGACAAGATGACAATACTATGACTCTCATACTATGGGGGCCCAGATGACAAGACTATGACTCTCATACTATGGGGGCCCAGATGACAAGACTATGACTCTCATACTATGGAGGCCCAGATGTCCAGACTATGACTCTCATACTGTGGAGGCCCAGATGGCAAGACTATGTCTCTCACACTATGGAGGCTCAGATGACAAGGGTACCACATGAGGTAAAAGCATTTCTACCACTTCCAGCATTTGGAGTCGATCTCTCTGCACCCCTTCTCCGATGCAGCCAGGATTTCGGGTTATAATATGGGCACAATGCTCCCCACCTTTAGGTTAATGTCACATGGCGGAATTTGGCGCTTGATCTTCTGCCTCCTAAACCCTTTAATGGGCGATGCAGAAAATGCCACAATAAGCTGAGATGTCAATTCTTTGTTGGCGCTTACATTACGTGCAGAACATAAGTGAGTAAAGTCTGAAGGACAGATCTGATTTTACATACAAATCAATGGGAGGATTTTTACAACAGTTTATGCTTTTTTTGGGGGGGGAGAATCAAGTGCAGAATCCATCCCCAAAAAAAAGCATAAAATAACGGCGTGTGCATAGACCCTGAGGCTCTGGAGCCGTCCAGTCATGGAATCACTAGTGTCCAATGGACCCAATGACTCCATCGAGATGTTCTTTGCTCCAGGGTCAGTTCTTTTTCCTCATTTAGGGCACAGTCTGTCTGCACTGCTTGTGGGCGCGTCTCAGCCTCATTGCTTACACTGCATCTGCCAGGGCCCCAAACCTCTGATGGGCTCCCTTCTTATTTCCATCCACACCTCCCAACTTTTTGGATGAGGAAGAGGGACACTTCTATATCTACTCACTTCCATAGGTTTACTGGGGGTCAGAGAGCAAATTTATTAAAGGGGTTGTATCATTTCATTAAATGGTCTTCAGAATAAGGGGACAATGAAAACAAGCAACTTTGCAATTGGATGTCATTAGCAGAGCTGTCTTGTTTCCACTGTCTCCGTTATCTTCTTTTTTCGAAAACCCCGGGTTCCCCATGCCGGTGGGATCCCACCTCCTTCATTTCATTGGACGACTCTACTAATGTACATTCGTCGGGGCCCCCGTCGTATTCACGGGACGCCTTTCCCTCCCTCTCTCACTCAAAAAAGGGGGCTAAACATTTCACTCTGCCAGCCAGCAGCTCACATAACATGCAGCGCCACAGAAAACAGCACAATTGTGCCCGGGGCCTAAAAAAGAAAGGAGACGATCTGTACTGAACTGGGGTTCATAGGGGACGGGTTCAATGTGACAAACCTCCGCTGTGAAGGAGAAAAGATCCGTGCTCGATTCATAGAAGCTGTGCATCGCACACATTTATTTTACAGTTTTTTGGGGCTAAAATCGTTTTTTTTTTTTTTTTTTACAGATTTTGGCGTAATAAAGTTATCTCTCTTCTGACCAAAAAATACTCTTTTTTACAGTTTTACGTCTGAACCCGTTTTCTTAGGATTTTGGTGCAGAATTATTTTTTAAAAATTTTGGGGCTAATAAAGTTTTCCGATTCTGGCGCTTTAAAAAAACGTTTTTTTTTAAAAGGATTTTGCGAATAATCCATTTTTTTTACGGATTTGGCTCTAATAAATTTCTTGTTCTGATCTAAATTTTTTTTTTTTTTTTTTTAACAGATTTTTTGGGGCAAAAACCTTTTTTTTTTTAAGGTTTTGGAGCTAAAATACTTTTCTTTAAGTTTTTGGGCCCTTTTAAAAAAGTTATCTCGTTTCTGACGCAAAAAAATAAAATTTTTTTTTTACGGTTTTTGGGGCCCTCTAAATTTTATTTTCCCTTTTTTGTTGCTAAAAAAAAACGTTTTTTAAAAAACGGGGTTTTTTGGGTGCTAAAAAAACATTTTATAAAAGTTTTTTAAAAAATATTTTTTTCCACGGGATTTTGGTGCTTTTAAAGTTTTTTCACTTTTGCCGCTAAAAATATTTTTTTTTTAAGCTAAAAAATTTTTTTACGGAAAATTTTGGTGCAAAAAAAATTTTTTCGGATTTTTGGCTTTTTTTTTAATTTTTAACTTGTTTTTGTCAAAAAAAATTTTTTTTTTTTAAACGAATTTTTTTGGCAAAAACCCTTACTTTTTTAGGGGTTTTTGGGCACTAAAATATTTTTTTTTCGGTTTTTAAAGGCGTTTGGGTATTTTTTTTTTGGGGTTTTTTGGGCACAAAGTAAAATTTTTTTTTTTTTTTAATGGATTTTGGTGCTAAAGTCTTTTTTTTTACCGTTTTGGGGGCACAAAAAATACTTAAATACAGTTTTTTTTGCTACAGAGCAAAAAAAAAACCCATATTTTTAGGGGCCAAATCCATAAAAAACCGTTTTTTAGGGCCAAAAGCCGAAAAAAAAACTTTTTTTGGGCGAAAAAAACCCGAGAAAACTTTCTAAGGCCAAAACCTTAAAAAAAAAAATTTTTAAAAGCTCCAAAATCCATTAAAATAACGAATTTTTGGGCGACAAACACGAGAAAAACCTTTTTTAGCCCCAAATTTTTAAAAAAAAAAGGTTTTTTAAAGCCCCAAATCCATAAAAATAAAAACTTAAACCCCTAAAATCCAAAAAAAACAAATTTTTTGGGCGACAAACCAAATATAACTTTATTTAACCCCCAAAAACCCCTTTAAAACGACTACAAATGAAATAAAAATCCCAAAAATGTGTAGGGGGGATTTTACACCCAAAATGGCTTTATTTTAGGGCAGACATTAAAAAACAAACTTGAAGACAAGCAAAAAACTTGTGAAAAAAAACGCCCCAAAAAAAACCTGCCTTTTTTTTCACGCTTTTGACAGGCAGTAAACCCAAAAAACCCATTTTTCATGAATGTTTTTAGAATTCGCCAAAACTGCATAGTAAAAGGAAGGACACAGGACATTTTGGACAAAGGGGGGGATGTGTATCCCCTCCCACTGATTTTAAAACCCACACGGGCCCTGGGGTACGAAAACGAAATTTGAAGGGGGTATGTTTAAAACCCCCCGCGGGGGAGGGGAAGAAACCCCCCTTTTTAATTTAAAGGGAGCGGGAAAACTAAAAAATACATTAAAACCACACAACTGATAAAAGCGATAAACCCCTTTAAAAAACCCAAGTAAATCAAGTCAAAAATTTGGATAAAAAATCCAGACTGTCGCTCCAAGCGGGGAAAACCTTTGG
>JAODAL010080204.1:0-12321 GCA_025379985.1 Phyllomedusa bahiana | reverse complement strand
GGTAATTTTTGGCTTTGATGCTTATCCCATGGTCATGGTTCTAAGTTTCATCTTGTTGTTTTTTCCTTTTTTAATGAGGATCCTTCTTGGCTTGAAATGACCCAATGGTAATGATAATGGGCCCTGATTTGGGGCAGATCTTTTTTTGACCCATGGTAAATGATGATGAGTCCTTTTGTCCAAAAAATTGGTTCCATGGTAAATAAACATCTCTGATTTTGGTGTGACCCAAAAGGAAATATGAAAAGTCCTGGAAGGATGTTGACCCCTTTGGTTTTGTTTTTTGGTCTCTAGTTTTGGTGTTGACCCTTTTGCAGGGGTTTATGAGTCCCTGGTCTTGTTTTTTTCCCATGGTTATGATAATATTTTCTAGTTTTGATGAAGATAATCATGATAAAACCCCGGTCCGATGAAAACATGGATAATGTGGATAAGCCCTTTTCCCAAGTTTTCCCCATGGTAATTTATGAGTTGTACTTTATGTTGACCCATGAGTCTTGCCCCCTTGAAATAATGATGAGTCGTGATCTTGTTTTTACCCTTTAAATTGATGAAGGAGTCTGTGTCTTGACTTTGGGCCCCCGATATTGATGATGATCTGTGATCTTAGTTGCCCCATGTTTTTGATGATGGTCTTGATTTGACGTTGCCCCTGATTTGTGATAAGCGTGTTCTTGGTTTTTGGTCCCGTGGAATTAAGATGATCTGTGATCGACGTTGACCCCGGGTAAAAAGGATGATGTCTGGAATTTGGGAAATTGGCCCCATGATATTGGAGGTCTGTGATCTTGATTTGGGCCCCCTGATATTGATAATAAGTGTGATCTTTACGTTGGCCTCATGATATTGATGAGGTCTTGATCTTGACGTTTACCCCCGGGTAAGATGTGAGTCCTGTGTCTTTACTTGGCCCCTGATATTGATGATGAGTCTGGATTTACGTTTGCCCCATAAAATTGATTAGGTGATTTGCGTTGGCCCTGATTTTGATGATGAATCTGTGATCTTTGACCTTTGGCCCCATGTTTTGATGGTGGTTGTGATCTTGACGTTGGCTCATGATATTGATGGAATCTTGGGTCTTGACTTTTGGGCCCATGATATTGATGATATTTTTGACTTGGTTGGCCCTTTTATATTGGGTGGTGAGTCTGTATCTTGACTTTGGCCCATGAAAAATGGGTTGATTTTGATTGGATAATTTTATGATTTTTCTTGGGCTCCCGTTTGGGTTTCCTCCTTGATATTTTGGTGTGGTCTGTGATCTTTACGTTGGCCCATGATTATTTTATAAGGGGTTTTGGTTTTAATTTGTTTGGCTTATTGGGTATGGGTTTATGGTCTGTGATCTTGACGTTGGCCCCCTTTATTGATGAGGAGTCTGTGATCTTGACGTTGGCCGCCCATGGTCAGATGATGATTTTCCAACAAGGTGAACACACAGACGTAATCAATACACTATGAATTAACAAAGCGATGAGAACCCCCAAATAATGTCCAAACACCATTCTAAAAGACAAAATGAACATTACATTTAACAGAGGGTTCTACGACTTTCCACTGCTTTGATGCTGGATTTTTCTATTTGTGTTTCTCATTCCATAATTTCTACAATTCACACTTGTTACATATTACTTATATTTTTTTTTCATTTTTTTTTCCACACCTTATGGTTGCTGACATTGTGAGTTTCTGCTGTCGCTCTTACTTGGTTCAATCTGGTCTGTGACTGAATTTAAGGAAAACCTTCTTGTTTTCTGAAGCTTCCAGCTGAAGTTTCAGCAAATTTCAAGGAACCCAGTAACCTCATTGAGTAACAATTATGATGCTGATGGGGGCGGATTATTAGGATGCAGGTTATTGGACAGAATATTCTATATGGGAAACTCACTAATGGATGTGTCTCATGTCAGTTGTTCACAGTCCATAGACAATAAATGAATGAGGCATTAACAGAGCCAGCAGCTCCAGAGTGATTCCGACTAGGATGCTGAGATCTTCTGTCTGTATTATGAGGAGAATCTCAGAATCTTACGAACCTTATTCCTGTGTACACTGCGGGACCCATGCTTGTTTGTTTGCTTTGGAGATCCTATGATTGTAGTATACAACTCACAGGTAAATAAACCTGCCCCCAATAATACTAACTGTTCTATCTGCACATTATATTTGTGATGTGTGGCTTTCAATAAAGTGTTTGATCACAATGTCCTCACCATGAATCTCAGAGACATTCACTGATGGCCACCAACCGCCTAATGGTAGAGTCATAAGCACAAGTGTGCGGCAAAGGGACCAGAGCGAACGCCGGCAAGCCATACCCCGTGCCTCATGTATGACTGGTTGTAGGTACGATTAGTAGGAGAGATTGCTGAACAATTGCGCAGGACTGTTGTTTCACTGTTGTAGGACTATTGGTAGAACTATTGATGTGACTCAGAGTAGGATTATTGTAGGACTATTGTTGGAAACGATAGCTGGACTGTTGTAATGTTTTCTGGAATGACTTCTCTAGAACCTATATAGGACTATTGCCCTAGGACTTTTGTAAATAATATTATCTTTAACCTTGTCCTTTTTTTTCCTCTCTGTTTCCTTCAATAAAAAAAAAGACAATTTCACATGATACTTAATCAATATGAAATAGAATGGTCAACCATTTCCCAACACATTTGTATTAATTGCTCATAATCACCTTCTTACATGCCCCCTAAATGCATAAGTCTGATGACATAGAGTAGCCTCTGTGATGACCTGGCCTCAGCTATACCAGCCCCACAAAAAAACAGCCACAGATGATGCCAGGTCACATATATCGTCAACCACACTAAAAACAGGTTGCCAGTGCTACAGTCTTCATTTATCTTGGCCTCAGTTAAAATCTTCCACAGATGTATATATGTCCCCTGAATATTTGTGAGCCCCGTGATACTTTGTGTGGTCTCCCACCAAGGGACCGTGTTATCAAAGAATATAAATATCCACGCATTATCTGTGGTTTTGGGGATCTTCACCCAATGTCACCCTCAGGATTGTCTATACATTGTACTGTGTTACCGATACAGCAGGTTGAGGGTTTCTTAACTTTGTTTATATCTGACCCCGCAAGATGCTCTATGAGACTTTGTATGCCGTTAGGTGTTGCAAGACCATGGAGTGGAGATCTCTGCTGATCCATCACCGGCCCCGCTGGACAAATCTCTGGAACCCCACATTTAACATGGTGACAGGCCAGACTGTATCAGGTGGAGGGCAAGGGCGGGCGACAGAACTACCTGCTCCTTAGTGTATTTTTCGGAATCCTGACAATGAGAAGAAGAGAAATCAAATTCATGAAGAATTTTTAGATGGAACATCGATAAATCTGAGCTCTCAGTGTCCACAGTGCCCCCAGAAACATGAAGCTCTGGGAGGTGGAAGCAATGAGCCCTCTGCACATGCACCCATCTCCCACCCACTCACCGAGGGCCTGTATCCCCGGGGGTCTCTGTAGCTGCTTCCATGGAGGGGATTTGATTCTGCAAGAAATTAAGAACATTTTTTATTTAATATTCTGGACATGTTTAAAATACAAGAGAGACCAGTAGGCAACAGAACGCCTCCCGTATCATGTCCCCACAGGTCAACCAACAAGGACTTAAGGTCGTGGTCCTTCATCCCCACCACCCATGGTCGATCTCTTTTTGGACTGAATTCACCCCCACACACCTTACTCGTAAATACTATAATGTTGACGTCCTGAGAGAGGAGCTCCTGCACAGGTACTGGACCCTCTGGAAAACTGGAGAGGAGTCAGACCAAAAACTTAACAAACAGTAAATCTACAAGAACCAAACAGTAGCTATAGCATTTAACTGTGCGCAATAACTTTACAGTCCTAGACCAGTAACTACACCAAGTAACTACACAAATAACTGATACCAGTAACTACACCATAACTATACCAATAACTACAGAAACTACACCAGTAACTATACAATAACTAAACCAATAACTACAGCACCCAATAACTACACCACTAACTACACCAATAACTATACCATAACTCGCAACAGCAGCTACACCAGTAACTACACCGAAAACAATAGCAGTAACCTACACCAGTAACCTATACCAGTAACTACACCAGTAAACTACACAATCATAGCTATGCCAGTAACTACAACCAATAACTAATACCGGGCATTAACCACTCCATAACTACACAAGTAACTAGCACCAATAAATACACATTAACCTATAACCAAAACTACACCAATAACTACACCAATAACTAGACCATTAACCACTCAGTAACTATACGAGTAACTAAACCATATAACTACAGCGTAAACAAAAAATAACGCAATAACTATATCCAGTATGGTATACACCAATAGACTATAAACCATTAACTTACACCAATAACAATAACCAGTAACTACAAACCAGTAACTACACCAAAACTATACCATTGTAAACTACACCAATAACTATACCAGTCTACTGACCAATAACCATACGCATAACTACATCAATCAATAATGCCATAACTACCTCCAATAACTATACCATTACCACTCTCAGTAACTATACAAGATAACTACATCTATGACTACATACACCAGTAACTATACCAGTAACTACACATAAATACACCCATTAACCATACTAGTAACTTACACCAATTGAACTACAGCACCAATAACTATACCAGCAACTACACCAGTAATCTAATAACCAGTAACTACACCATAACTATACTCAGTAACTACACGCAAGTAACTACAACAAATCAGCTAATGCCAGTAACTATCAAATCAGTTAATTACACCAATAACTATACCAGTAACCACTCCAGTAACTATACGATTAACTACACCTATAACAACAACTCCAGTAACTATCACATAAGTACACCAATAACAATACCAGTAACTACACCATATCTACACCACTAAGCATACCAGTAAACTACACCAATAACAATACCATTAACTTGTACCAATAACCATACCATTAACTACAACCAGTAACTACCCAATCAGGTAAGCCGAGTAACTACAACCGAATAACTATACCAGTGAACCACTCCAGTAACTATACAAGTAACTACACACCAATAAAAATACACCATTAACCATACCAGTAACTACACCAATACTACACCAATAACTCTACCAGTAACCATCTCCAGTAACTAACGAGATATCTACACCCTATAACTAACCCCAATAAACTATGACCAGTAAGGTACACCAATAACTAACCAGTAACTACACCAATAACTATACAGTACCTACACATAACTAACACCAATCACTTATACAGTAACTACACCATAAGTTAGAGCCAGTAAACTGTACCAATAACCATACCAGTAACTACACTAATCAGATATGCCAGAACACTACAAACCAATGAACTAACCATTAACCACTCCAGTACTATACAAGTGAACTACATCTATGACCTAATACACCAGTAGACTCTCCAGTAACTACACCAATAAATACACCAGTAACCATAACTAGTAACTACAACCAATAACTACATCCAATAACATACCAGCAACTACACCAGTAACTACACCATTAACTACACCGAATAACTATACCAGCAACTGTATAACAAAAACCATAACCAGATAAACTAACACCATAAACTACACAATCAGGTTTCCAGTAACTCACCAATTAACTATATCCCAGTAACCACTCAGGAACTATACGAGTAACTACACCTATAACTTACATAACACCAGTAAGCTAAACCTAACTACACCAATAAATCACGAATAACCATACCAGGTAACTATACCTGTACTACACAGTAACTATACCATTAACAACACCAATAACTATACCAGTAACCAACTCCAGTAACTCTACAGAGTAACTACAAACAAAAATCAAAACCAAAAACTATACCAGTAGCCCACTCCATAACTAACCACAGCCGAATAACTACAACCATAACAAACCAGTAACCACTCCATAAAACTATACGTAGTAAACTAACAGACCTATAACTACACCAGTAACATAACCATTAACTACACAATAAATAAGCCACCAATAACCATACCAGTACTATACCCTGTTAACTACACCAGTAACTATACCAGTAAACTACAACCAATAACTAAACAGTAACCACTCCAGCTAACTATACCAGTAACTACACCAATAACTATACCAGTAACCACTCCGAGTAACCATTTGTCTGGGTGCCTCATTGCGAGAATACGGCAAGGACCGTCTATTGATAAAGAAAATTAAAAATGTATAAAAAAAAATAAACCGCAGAGTAAAAATAAATAACAAAACATTATAAAAAATATAATAAAAAAATAAAAATAAAATAAAAAAAAATATAAAATAATAAAAAAAAATAAAAAAAATAAAGTATAATAAAGAATAAAATATACAAAAAAAAAAAAAAAAAAAAAAATATAAAAAAAAAAAAAAAAAAAAAAATAAAAAAAATAATAAAAAAAAAAAAAAATTATATAAAAAATTAATAAGATAAAAAAAAAAAAATCAAATAAAAATAAAAAAAAAGATAAAAAAAAACAAAAAAAAAAAAAAAAAAATAGTAAAAAAAAAATAATATAAAATATAATATAAAAAAAAAATATAAAAAAAAATGAAAAAAAAATAAAAAAGTTAAAATAAAAAAAAAAAAAAACAATAAAAAATAATATAAAAAATATAAAAAAAAAAATAACCTACCTACGGAAGTAACAACACCAATAACTATACCAGTAACCACTACCAGTTAACTATACGCGATAACTACATCCTATTATACACCAGTTAACTATACCATTAACTACACAGAAAAAATACACCAGTAACATACACAGGAAGCTATAACCCGTAAGAGTGGAACAACACCAGTAACTAATAACCGATTAAAACATCAGTAGCTATACCAGTAAAAACAACATTAACTACACCTAGGCAAGCTCATGCCAATAACTATAACCAAATAGCTAAACCAGTAACTACACAAATTAACTCTACTCCATACTACACCAATAATTATACCATAACTACACTTGCAGCTAACCAATAACTATACATAACTATACCAGTAATTACACAAATAACTATCTACAATAAATACACCAGGAAACTAGAACAGGTACATCCATATGAGTAACTAACGACCAATAACTACAGCAGTAACTACAAACCAAATAAAATACACCAGTAACTACACCAATAACTGTAGCCAGTAAATACACCAGTAGCTACAACAGTAACGATACCAGTAACTACACCAACAACTGTCTCCTCAGTAACTACACAAGTAACAACACGCAATAACTACACCAGTAAATAATACCAGTAAGACTGACAGCCAGTAACAACCACACAGTAACTACACCAGTAAATAACCTATAACGTACCAGTAAAGAAACCACCAGTAACTATACCAGTAAATATAAACAGTATATCTGACCAGTAAAAAAAACGAATGACTTACACCAGTAACTAACAGCCAGTAACTTTAACGCCCCGTTCACAACGCATATTTCACTGCGGATTGTTGCGCCGTATTGAGCGCACAAATCCCCGTGAATATACGGGTATGCGGACGGGGCCGGTGGCCGTGGTAGCGCTTGGCTGTGTGGGCGCGCCGCTCCCGGCCCCATAGACAATGCATTGTCTTTACAGGCGCTTCCGCGCCGTATATAAGTGTTGCATGACACTTCTTTACTTCCCCCCCGCTGCGGATCAGCCGAGCGGTGAGGAGCGACTGAATCCACGTCTTCTCTATGAAGAGCAGTAGGGATTACCGTAATACTCTCCTAACTGACGGATTGCGCCGAGTATTGAAGCGCACAAATCCGTCGCGGAATAACAGGGGCTCCAATCCGGTCGCAAATAAGCCAGTGTGAACGGGGCCTAAAAGTAAATCTACCATGGGAGATTTCACTTGGGAAACCACCTGAAAGTCAATTCCCACTGAGATCCTCCTCTATTTCATTCTGACTCTGAACAATAACTCTCATCGTGCACAGATGTGGCGTATTTACTGCAGATAATCGTGCGGACGTCACATCCCACAACGATGAGAACTTGCAGCAAATCCACAGACACAAGTAGTGTTGTGGAAACAGACTTCAGAGCATGAGCCGGTAGCAATGACTGACTGCGATATAACGTGATTATTACAGACGTCAACCTCTTTATCCCCATTCATGTCTGGAAGGAGAAGGAAACATTCAGCAATCACTATAGTATGATGTATTAGTGTCATCTAATGTTATTACTGATATCTAAATTAATACCAATTAGTATTATTGTCATGCTGTTAATTTATTATTTATTAATATTATTATAATTATCTCCCAAACAAGTCACGACACGCCCCCACATTATTATAGCACAAGTCAGGGGACACCTCCTCACATTCCTATAAATCATGTCTTCTATCTTCTCCTGACACACACTGAGGTTCTGACCCTATGATACAAATGTAAAGTATTCAGTACATTGTACAGCTTGTATCACAGGGGTAAATTAAGTGGGCGCTCAAATAACTCAACATAGCCGCCATGTCTAAACTGCTGTGCAAAAACAAACGAATGCACCCTAATTGAAACAAATTGAGACAAAATTGGTACGACCCAATTGCATTCACCCCATAGCTTTCGAGGTCTCACCATGGTCGAACCAAAAAGCTGAGAGCCACAAGCACAGCATCATATCCAAGATGAGTGCTGCCCAGCATTGCTGGAGTATAGTATTACAGGCGGTGCCTGGGGGGTCAGCCTGTCAGTGCTATCAGACCATACACCACACACTGCATCGGTCTGCATTGGTGTTGTACACCAGAAAGAAGCCCTCTTCAAAGGATGATGCAACAAGCAAACTAAGGGCATGGATTAAGAACCCCACGGTCCCTGTTCACTGATGAGATCAAGAGAAACGTGGTCAGATGGTGAGTGAGGACAAAGAACAAATCTTTTCTTTGGCCACAGTAAGAGTCTGTGTATACTGCACTACATCGGACCTAGGAATACGGCAGGGGTCCAAGACCTGGAGAACCCGAATTAAGGGGTATTGGGAGAGCAGCGATCCTCAACCGGTAATCCTGAGCACCCGCGTGCGCTCACAAGAGCAACTGACTGGATTTCCCGATCATCAAAGGGGGCCTAGATGCTTTGGGTCCCTGTAGTAAAGGAACGAAACATTTTGACCTAATGAAGCCCTAAAAATGTGCCCGTCCCACCCCAGAGACGCTATATCACTCCACCGTGGTCCTCTCCCGACCAAAGAAACGATACCTCATTGAGCTATAAAAAGAAAAAGACAATAAATCTTAATAAGTTTCCTCCAAAACAAACATTTATCCTCAAAACGTATGGAGAAGGATCACTTACCAAGAAGGTCTCCCTCTCTCCAAAACCACCCCCCCAAACCTCTGCTTTCAAAAGAAACAAAAGCCAAATACCCTGAACAGAAACCCTTCAAGAGACCTAATGAAGTATTTGACTCCCAGCCCCCAAGATCTCCCAATCTACACAATGTCCTCCTGAAATATCCAGACCCTAATGATAAGAGGGCCTAATCTCCTATATCTCATAATGGGAAAGAGACCTTCTCAGAAGACTCCACCAAGCCATACCCCTCAGCAGAAATCCTTTAGAGACCTAATGACATATCAACTTGCCTGGGCCCCCAAGATCTTTTCCCAACCCACACAAACATCTCCGGGCATACCAGACCCTACTGATAAAAGCTATAATCTCCCAATAAGGAAAGAGACATCAGAAGACCTCACAAGCTATACACCCTCAGTGGGCACCCTCCTACAGACCCAATGAAGTATCCGACTCGTCCGGCCTCCAAAATCTCCAAATTACACAACATGCTCCTGACTAATCAGACCAATAATAGGGCCTATATCACCCTTTGGGAAGGAGACCTTCTCAAGGAACCTACAAAGCAATACATCTTCAGTGGAAACCCTCCTATAGGGTAATGAAATATCAACTATCTACCTCCAAGTTCCTCTCCAATCCACACAACATGCACTGACTAAATCGAACCCACTGATAAAAGTCCTCATCTCTCTATGGGAAAGAGACCTTCTCCGAAGACCCGATAACATGACATACAAGTCTTGAATGGCTCTTACTATTCTATTAAAGCTCAAGACCGGGAGCTGTTTCCGCATTTCTTCCTACTTGTCCTCAGCCCCAATAAAATGCCTAGGACAGCTCCTTATCTTGTAACTTCTGATATCACCGATCAATAAACCCACATAGAGGAAATCGGCCTCTATCCCTCCTCCCATCTGGACTCTTCCAACTCTTTTTCCGGTTTCCAGAGCAACGTCCAGGCCTCGGTTGGCAACAATTTCTGTGTAGTAAGACACATCTGTGTAAATGTGTCCCAGTCCGGACTTGCACAAGTGGACAGGGTTAGGTTTGGGTCTCTTCATTTCGATCTCAGCTTTCTTGCCCCCATCATATGGCGGCTCAGCCCTTCTGGAAGATGATCCACAGACACAGGCCCGGGGTACCAACCACATTGCACCTGTTTCCTTCATATAACACCTTTGACCTCTCCTCTATGGATCATTTGTTATTGTAAACTTGTATAACAAAAAGAGGAAAAAATTTATCACGCCATTTTTCAAACATATTAGTTTAACAGATCCCAAGTCATTTGGTTTTGCAGATTGTGAGAAAGGTTTTCGGGCATCACCGGTCACTCTGATCCCTACAGCCGCAATTTTGTTGTTTAAACTGATCACAAATCAATTTTGATGTGGCAATATATAACATACAGCCTTGCCTGGCCTTACCTATAGGGGACTGTGCGGCTGGGCAATGGAAATTCGGGTCGGGGAGCTGAAACAAGAGGAGAACAGGCTCAGAAGTCTCTACCACAGTCTATGGTTAGGGGGCGATTCCTGGTGTCCCCATCAGAACGCATTGTCGTAACTGGATTTGGTTGTGTCAACAATTGTCCAAATGAATCCCCCGTTCTATTATCTGTGTGGGAGATTAATGGGAGGGAGACCTCAGGACAACCCTGGAGTAGTAGAAAAAATGGTGCAAAAAGATGGACCCATAAAACCAAACCACCGACTCCCGCTCAATGTTACATTCAATGGATAACAATGAAAACAGTGGGAAATAATTTTTAAGTATAGAAGGTGACTGATAACAATTATCCATTGAGCACATTAGGCAGTTTGCCCGGGAGCCCCACAAACATAGGGAGACAATGTGGTGAACATATAACCTGGAATCTAGGGCCCAAAACCTGGGCACCTGGGTCAGGGCCCACTTATTTTAATTTTTTTGTTGTTTTTAGGATTTGCAAACAATTAAAAATCATGGGTGGGAGAGGAAGCTATCGACTCCCCGCCAAAAAGCTTACAGCTTTAAGGCTAAAGACATCAAATGGGTGTCACTGAGGGAGTTGATGATTCGGGTGGGGTAGAGGGATGTTCATGTGATGGTTTATGTTTGGGTGTGATGAGGACATTACATGAAAAAACTTTCAGATTCTTGTTCACACTTTTGATAAAAAAAGTTTAAGCCCATACGACTACCAAGGGATCTCAAGGGGGGTGGTCCTACTCTATTTTTACCTTCATTTGACCAATTCAGACTTCATTTGGGTCCCCCAACCTTTCTAATCCGAGAGAAAAAAACACCAACTTATAAGCTACTAAAAAGGGTTACCTTATCGTGCAGTGTTTTTTTTAAATTTTTTTTTTCTCTTGGGAATGGGGACCCCAAAAGAGAAGTCTGAATGGACTCAAAAGAGAGGAAAAAAAAAGAGTGGACCCCCTTTACTGAGGTGCCGTTGAAAATCGGGGTGGATAAAAAAGTTTTGATCAAAAACATGTGAACTAAAAACCCCCAAAGTTTTTTTCCTGTATTGTAGATAGCATAATGCTTTTTTGCGTTTCCCTGTTTTGTTTGATAAAACATGGGTTGGGATGAGGTCAGAAATTTGGGGGGGGAAAACCCCCTACAATTTTTATACCAGGAACCCAAAATGCTGTTAAAAAGCTTCAAGGGTAATCCAAATTCCTACCTTTAGCTGGGGTGATAGGGGTGATGGGGGCTGTATCAAATGACAAAGAAATGGAAGTCATAGGAAAAAAATGTAGGACAAGAGAAATCTAAAGCAATGTTTTCCGGCGCCCCTGCGAAAGCTTCCGGGGGTTGCAGGCCGCCCGTGCCCCTGCTCCCCGCGGAGCCCCGTCCCCCAGTCGGGTTGGGGTCCGCTCGTGCATTCCCCCTCCGCCCCTCACCCCACCGGGGCTCCTGCTTTATTGTGTGGCTCCGGGCATGGCTCGCCC
>JAODAL010080203.1:0-12321 GCA_025379985.1 Phyllomedusa bahiana | reverse complement strand
TTTTACTGTCTATATCCAATATTATCCATTTAAAACTGGAGCATGAGAAAAACAAACGTTGCAGCAATCCATAAAACTTCAGTCTTTATTCCAAGGTTAACAGCATAGACAGAAACAAATGCCCTGAAACCATGAGTGCAGAATAAAAACATAGCTGATTCCTACAATTTGGTTTAATAGCATTTGCCCTGTTGTACTGCCCTAGACCCACAAATATCCTCACATTGGCTCTCAAACTGAAGCAGACCACCAGGTACACAATAACCCAGGGGTGGTCTCTGACTGGTTCTTTATGGTTCTCCCAAGCCAGTTGTTATAATAGCAGTCTGTAATAAGGACATCTATAGCTAATGCACTGGTATGAGGGTGTCTAGGACTGATGCACTGTTGTGGGGAATTATACCGTATGTCTTAGGCACTGCTATGTAAGTGGTGTTATTCTGGTTGGCATAAGACACTACACTATTTCTGTATATGTAGAAGCAGAGGGTCATTACATTTATATAAAGAAACAAAGTTAAGCCTTAAATTTATACCTAAACACTGACGGTTTGTATGTCATGGGCATACAGTATTTTGCTATGTGACTTTGTATCTTATAAGTACACTTTGCTATTAGAGATTGATGACTTCTTCTGCTCCTTAGATGTTATCAATGTTTATAGAAGTTGATTGCATTAAACAGAAGACGTTGCCTCTATTGACATAGAAATCACAAGCATTGAGATGGTGACGTGTTGTTGTTTAATCCCTTATTCATATTGGCTATGTAAGGTATTTGAATCTTGCAAAAGAAATGATCCTGGTATGAATTTTGTCTTTACATTGGTTCTTTGTCCAAAGTGCCCTACAGCGCCCACATAGGGCTATACCGGGGCAGTACATAGCACTGCTATACTCTGTCAACATAGTTCTACAGTTCCCACAAAGTGCTATATGTTTTCACATAGTGTTACCATATTCATACATGCCACCAGCTGGGGATACAGATCCAAACAATGTCCACATAGTGCCAAAGACTCTCCAAATGAAAACCGGATTACACAGAGGAGGGTGCACAATATTGTAGAGAAACATGACCATATACATTGCTGGTTGTATATACACACAAAGCTATCATACCTGTCTGATTAGGAGGCTGCATGTCCATTATATTACAGGACAGCCATTTTTTATCACGCGATCACGCAATATGTGGTCAGGGTACATTATGGGCCTCAGGGAAACATTTAGTTTCGGAAGATAACCCTTTAAGTGATTTCATCAAGCCTGATCACAGCACTGTGGAAGGGGAATTCATGTATTAGTACCTTTAAGAAAATAAAAACATAGGGCGACATGTTTTTTTGGTCTATTTTGCGCCAAAACATTTTGACCCAAAATTCTTGAAAAAAATAAACTGAAAATAAAAAAAACTGGGACGTTATTTTCCGGAACACACATTTAATGCCCAAAAAGCAATTACATATAAAAAAGATCACATTGCCTATTGGGGACATTACATACACTAATAATTACGTTATGGCCTCTGTTGCACAATACCCCTTTGATGGGCACATTACATACACTGCCAATATATTATGCACACGATTTGCGCAATGCCTTTTTTAGGCGCATTAATTTTTACTATGGATAACCGATCCCCAGATTTTTGAGGGGATCAATTTTCTGGCGCACTTTAAATGATTAATCGCCTAAAAACTCCCCCGACGACGCCAAATTTTGGGACATTCCCTATAATCTTTTTTTTTTAGCTTTAGCTGCCAGCACGGGAGTGGCGAATCGATTCTAATGAAAGAAATTCATTTAAAATTTTCCCGGGAAAACTTTGGGTTCGCACAACTGAATTTTTATGGACTTCGCGGAAGAACACCTTTTTTTTCCCAAAAAATGGCCTTTGAGCAAATTTCGGACATGGGGCAAGTATTATGGGGGAAGAAAGGGAACCCCCCAAATGCGGGGATAAAAATACCGGGTAGCAGACTAGCAACTGCCCCGGGGCCCGGGGCCTTGGGGGGGCCCTCCCCTGGCGCTGCCCCACGTCCGCTCCCCCCAGTAAGCTGCCCTGAACCCCCGGCAGTGAACTTAACATTCACTGGGGCGGGGGGCAGAGCTGGGGGGCCCCGGCGCTCACCTCTGAACGTTTTCGGGCCCTCCGACCCGAGCGTCAGGGGGCAGCGCTGCCCGGGGAGGTACAGAAATGGAGCGTGATCCCTCTGCTATTCCCCTGCCGACCCTCGGGATCACGGGGGCCGCGCGGTGACATCACATCCCCCCGGGCGCCGCCCGCGCTGAGCGCAGAGGCTGAGGGAGAGCAGCAGAGCGACGAGGGGCGCATCGGGGGACGTGGCCCCGAGGTAAGTAAACTATTTCTTTTTTTACCTGCCCCAAGCCGCTGATCCCCCCAAAAAACCCGCTGTATACCCAAGCCGCCGTATACCCCCTAAGCCTCCATTATCCCCCCTAACCTGCGTTACCCCCTAAGCCTCCATGTATCCCCCCCTAAGCCTGCTGTATACCCCCAACCTGCTGTATACCCCCCTAACCTGCTGAAACCCCCCTAAGCCCCCATGTATACCCCCCTAAACCTGCTGTATACCCCCTAATCCTGCTTTTTACCCCCTAAGCCTCCATGAAATGCCCCCCTAAGCCTGCTGAAACCCCCCTAACCTGCTTTATACCCCCTAACCCCATGTATCCCCCCAACCTCTGTAACCCCCAAAACCCTTTCTGTATCCTCCTAAGCCCCCCTTAAACCCCCCCTAACCCTGCTGTATACTCCCCAAGCCTGTTGTATACCCTATACCTCCCTGAAACCCCCCAAAGCCTCCCTGTATACCCCCCTAAGCCTGCGGTAACCCCCTAACCTGCCAAACCCCTATGCCTCCTGTATACCCCCAACACAGCCATGTATACCCCCTAAGCCTCCTGATACCCCCCTAACCTCTGTATCCCCCGAAGCCCCCAGTATACCCCCCAAAAACCTGCTGTAACTCACTAAGCCTGCTTTATACCCCTAAGCCTCCATCCCCTAAGCCTCCATGTATACCCCCCTAACCTCTGAATCCCCCCTAACCTGCTTTTACCCTATAGCCTCCTGTATACCCCCTAACCCCCATGTATCCCCCCCTAAGTTCTTAACCCCTAACCCCATGTATCCCCCCCTAAACTTGCTGTATCCCCCCCTAAGCCCTGTAAAACCCCCTAACCTGCCTGTAACCCCCAAAACCTCCATTATACCCCCCTAAGCCTGCTGTATACCCCCTAAGCCTGCTGTATACCCTATAGCCTGCCTGTATACCCCCTAAGCCCCCATGTATACCCCCCTAAGCTTGCTGTATACCCCCTAAGCCTCCATGTATACCCCCCTAAACCTGCTGTATACTCCCTAAGCCTGCTGTATACCCCCTAACCTGCGTAACCCCCTAAGCCTCCTTTTATACCCCCAACCCTGTATACTCTCCAAACCTGCTGTATCCCCCCCAAAGCCTCTGTATACCCCCAAACCCTATAACCCATAGCCTCCTGTAAAACCCCCTAAGCCACCATGTAAACCCCCCAACTTGCTGAAACCCCCCAAGCCTGCGTATACCCACAAGCCTCCATTATCCCCCCTTAAGCCGCTGTATACCCCCCTAAGCCTGCTTATACCCCCTAACCCCATGTATCCCCCCTAAGGGCGTATCCCCCCCTAACCCTGCATCCCCCCAAGCCTGCTGTACCCTAACCCTGCCTGTATACCCCCTAAGGGCTGCTTAAACCCCCAACCTGCCTTTATACCCCCTAAGCCTCCTTATACCCCCTAAGCCTGCTGTATACCCCCTACCCCTGCTATACCCCTAACCGTGCATATCCCCAAAGGGCCTGCCAAATTACCCCCAACCCCTGCTTATATCCCCCCTAACCCTCCCTGCAACCCCCAGCCTCCCGCATAGCCCCCCCCAGCCGCCTGATTCCCCCCCCAGCCTGCCTGCATAGCCCCCCCAGACTGCCTTTATAGCCCCCCCCAGCCTGCCACATAGCCCCCCCCCCCAAGCCTCCCTACTATCCCCCCCCCAACCCCTACAAAGTCCCCACCCCAACCTTCCTAAATATCCCCCCAAGCCTACCTACATAGTCCTCCCCCATGCCTGCCTGCATAGTCCTCCCCAAGCCTGTCTACATAGTCCCCCCAAGCAAGCCTATATACTCAATCCTGCCTGCCTAATGCCCTAAAGCCCCCAAGCTTGCCCCATATAGCCCCCAAACCCCTCCCTTTTTACTTATAGGGGGCCCCCCTTTGCTACCTAAACCCTACCTAAGGGCCCCTATACCCCACCAACCCCTGTCTACCTGTGGGGCTCCCTATACCTACCTCAACTCTGCTTCCAAAGGGGCACTCTATTCCTACCAAAACCCGGGCCTATCGGGGCCCCATATACCTATCAAAACCCCTGCCTGCCTAAATGGACCCCATATAGCCGGGGGCAGGTGCTGGAAAAGTCAGGATTCTAAGAATTTTGTGTCTAAAACCCGGGGACAAGTGGTCGGGAATGCCATCATGATGGCGGAACAAAAGGGAAAGTCACCGACTCATCAGAGAACGTCACCGTGAGTCAAAAGATTAACTACCTGTAATCACAAGTCGTTACACTGATACTCCCACTAAGGTCCTGATCAGTAATAACTCTACAAACCCTTTTAAACACTAGAAAAATACCAATATATGGCACTATTGGCGGACAAAATTGGTTCTTTGTGACTGATCAGTAATAGTGTGGGGTTTTATTATTCATCACTACGTTTTAATTTTGTGGCATTTCCCGGCTTTATTCGGGTTTTCCTATGTAGAGTGTTATTGGGGTAATATTGGTTTTGGTATTTTAGGTTTTTTTTTTGGGTACGCATGATGGTATATTAGGTGAGGTATTTGCCCCTTGTATACTACATAATCTAACAGCAGTCCTGGTACATGTCGTGTCGGGGGGTGGGTGAGGGGTGGGGTGGGGGGGGGGCACCAAAATTTGTTTTGGGGGCCCCTGGTTCTCTAGTTACCCCCTGCCTCAATGACATGGCAGACAAAAAACCCAATCAAAACCACGGGCTTCTGTGACGTCACGCCCTTTTTAAATCGGACGCCATCTTTAATTCTCACACTTCTCACTGTGTCTCCTGTCAATAAGCATCTTGCTGCAGCAGCACGATTTTGCACTCTTTATAAAACAAACTCATTTTTTCAGCTACTGGGGTGCAAGTACTTCTGCCCCATACACGTCTGAATTCCATCTGGTTTGTAATTTAACCTCTTGATTGGGGGTAATTTTGGGATTAAAATACAGGTGGTGTTTTTTATTTCCCCATATACGCCAAAACAGGGCATTCCTGGGCTAAATTTCACTCAGGGCAGGTGAAGAAATTTTTCCCCCCCCGTTCCCCCCCCCGTAACAAATGGCCCCACTTTTCATCACCATAAACCAAAATATACAAAACTTACCACAATTGCTACATAAAAAACACCAAAAAAAAGTCAACAGTTTCCAAAAACACCGCTGCACAAAACCCAAATCCCAAACCACAAAGACCACATATCACCAACACACAGTGACCGAATAAAAAAACCACACCATGACCACATACACCCCCATATAGTGACCGGATAATCCCAAACTCCATTACGAGTATAAACCAAATCTACAACCAAATTTTTACCGGCGTACAGCGACCATACGTGTTGGATACCCGCCTGTACCAGGCTCTGATACATATAAATGTTACAGAAAAGGTTATACAGTCCCCACAGGAGACTCTCTAAAGAGTTTTTCTTTTTCTCTTCTTCTTTCCATCTGCCCCAACCCGCCATACGAAAAAGCCCGTTCTTCCTGTAAAATTTACAAAACAAACTCTTGACCCCTCATTTATCGCGTTCTCTACCAATTCCTATTCATACAAATGCCCCTCTATAGCACCTCATATGGTAGGGCCCTGAATATGCCCCCTGAAAACCACGTAGTAGCCCCCCTGTACCAATATGCCCCCGTACCAGTGATTTCCTCCGTAGCCAGGAGATGCCCCCCTGTACCAGTGATGCCCCTCTGAGCCCTTATGCCCCCCCTGGGGGCCCCCTGATCCCCCCCCCCCCTTTCCAGTGATGCCCCCATTTTAGCCCTGATGCCCCCTGCACCATTTCATCCCCCTGTAGCCAGTACATGCCCCCCCTTTGCCAGTGATGCCCTCATTGTAGGCCCGTGATGCCCCCCTGTAGCCAGTGATGGCCCCCCTTGTAACCATTTGCCCCCATTGTAGCCAGATTGTAGCCAGTGATGCCCCCTTTTAGCCAGTGATGCCCCTGTAGCCAGTACATCCCCCCCGTAGCCAGATGCCCTCATTGTACCATGAAGCCCCCCCTGAGCCAGTGATCCCCCATTGTAACCATTATGCCCCCCTTTAGCCAATTGTAGCCAGTATCCCCGGGACATGAACCCCCCTGAGCCAGTGATGGGCCGCCCCCCTTGTAGCCAGTACATGCCCCCTTGTGACCCGTGATGCCCCCATTGTAGCCAGTGATGCCCCCATTGTAGCCAGTGATGTCCCCCTTGCCAGTGCCCCCATTGTCCTTTATGCCCCTATTGTAGCCAGTGAGCCCCTGTAGCCATGATGCCCCCATTGTTAGCCATGACCCCATTGTACCCAAGATCCCCCCCCTGTAGCCAAAGATCCCCCTGTACCAGTAAATCCCCCCCCTAGCTAAAATAAAAAAAACAAAAAATTAATTTTCCGACCCCGGTCCCGCTCCACTCCAGAGCTGCTGAGTGGGGTAACGGGGTGACGTCATCAAAGCTGCTTTTCACTGCACCACCCCAGGGATCTCCCGGCGGGGAGAGCGCCCCGAGGGGAAATGAGCGTGCAAGGGGGGCGGTGAAAGCTTGCGCCCCCGCGACGGTGTGTAAAGTATCGGCCTCAAAGGGGGCCGATACATAAGGGAGGAGGCAGGACGGGGAAAATCCGCCCCCTCCCCTTTTTACCGGCAGCTGGGTGGCCTGCGCGACTGTTATAAAAAAGTCGCGCAGACAGGGGCATCCCCGGTGGGGCGAAAAACAGGCGGCGCCCCCCTCGGGTGCCGAGCCTCGGGGCCCCCGGGGGACGCACGCCCCGCCCTCCCAGGAACGGCCCTGAGCCTAAATTCCACTGGGGTTTTTCTGTAGGGTATTTTTTTACCCAAGGGTTTTTAATTTTCCTCTTGATTGGGGAATTTTGGGCTAAAATACGGGTGCCTGTTTTTAAAACCCCAATACACCTGAATTCCATCTGTTTTTTTCTTAGGATATTTTATACCCAAGGGTTAATTTTTCAGATTGATTTGGGGTAATTTTGGGGTAAAATACGGGGGTTGGGGGTATTTTTTACCCCCTATATGCCTGAATTTCATCTCATTCTTCTGTGGGGGGTATTTTTTACCCAAGGGTTAATTTCTCCTCTTGTTTTTTCTGGGAATTTTTAGTCAAAAACGGGGGTGTGGGTTTTTTTACCACATACATGCCTAAAAAACCCTCAAATTCAGACGGGGGGCTATTTTTAATCTGTGGGCCAAAAATTAATTTATTTACTTTTTGTGGAGAATTCTGTGTCAAATCCAGTGTTTGTGATTTTAAACCCTACATACTCTCAAATCCAGCCAATTTCCCGTCCTTGGGATATTTCATCTTGGGAAACAGTGTTAATTTTGAGGGGGCGGCACTAGTGACATTAAAGAGGGGGTCAGTAAAGCAACACAAGCCAAGAGTGACATGGAACATACCGGATATACAGCACAGCATGAGGGGAACCTGAGTGTGGGTGGCACAGCATCAAAGGGACATAATGGCCCGGAAGAGTGGGGGTTTGGGGGTTTTAATACCAGTCCCTGGGAAAAATGATGAGTGTTAAGGGGCGCTGGCAGCAGGGGTTTTTGGGATCCCCGGTGATGGACATCAGAATAGTAGCAAAGCAGGTAGCCAAAAAAATCCAGGGTTTAGGCTGCTTTAGGGCTGTCTGGTGGGGGACCAAAAACACTAGAGGGGGGGGGAAGAAACAGGTCAGACCGTAGAGGGGGGACGTGGGGCAGAAAACAGAATTTAACTGACTACTAGAATTCTCTATAGAAATTTAGTTTGTCCTTCACTTGCAGGTGAAAAAATGCTCCCCTTTTGGACCGGGAATGAGGGTCCAAGACGTGGAGACCGAAGTTTTTCCCCTGCCGCTGGTGCCTATTTTCAGCGGTAACACCCAGACAAATCACATGCAGCGGGCCAGCACAAGTGATTCTGAGGGGCTCGCTGCCTCCCTCTCCACTTTATATGCCAAGGTGTTCCCGGTCACTTCCCCATCTTCCTCATCCCCTCTACCTCATCCGCTGCTTCTGCTCCACCTCCCCTGTCAACCCGAGAGAAAAAACCACTCATTTTCAACAGACATCAACAACTCCAGACCGGGGTTTCTGCAGTGAGCGGGGGACTGCCTTTTAACCCCAACCTTCCACCACGCCGTGGCAGTGGTTTCGTGACACCAAAAAACCCCCGGTCAACCTTGGGATGATACGATTTCGCAAAAAAATCTTTTTCCCGTCATTTCCAATTTCTGCACTCTCTCACTGACCCACAAGTCCCCTACCCTTGGGATAACTCCATCTCCTTTCAACCCCAAAAATCCAAGCCCTTACCTTTTTCCTCCACCTAAATAACTCCCCAATCCCCATTCCTCACTTTGAAAGTGCAAAAAAGCTTGTCCAAACCCCCGTCATCTTTCCCTACAATATTGCAACTAAACACTGTGGCCTCCCTCTTGAAACCCCCCCCCCTTCAAACCTCCTAAAAACGCGCCCGGATTCACCCCCCTCCTCATTACCCTCGCCCTCCCCCTGTCACCCTTTACTGGGTGCCCATTGCCCCCACCGACTCAGTGGCCGGAGATGTAGTTCCACGTCTCCAGTCCCCAGAACAACAATTTGGTAGCAGTTTTTTCCCGGGCAGAAGCAGTGAAATGACTTTTTCATCCCATAGTCCTGGGACGACAAATTATTGGTCTCCTAAAGAGCCCGACAAACTGCAGTGCATCATTAGATGCCACGGGGGAAAACAAAATTACACATGGAGTACCCTGCCGCTTGGACACAGAAATCATTAATGGCCTTTTTTGTTTATCGATTTCCCGTTTTTTCCCCTTTTTTTCGATTTCTCCTGTTTTTCCCTGTTTATCGAATTCCTCTTTTTTTTTCTTGTTTTATTTCTCTGTTCTGTTTAGATCAAGGAGGGTGTGCTTGGCAGTGTAGAAATGGCTAAAGTTCATGGAAAGTTTCCTGTTCGCCTCCTCTGGTGTCTTGTCAAGAAACGCAGAGTCGGTGATTTTATCACCAATGCTCCGCACTGACTGACTGTTACTGCCGCTGCCTCGGTGTGCCCCTGCGCTGATACTTTATGGGACCTGCAAAGTAGCTGGTCTAAATCGTAGTCGTTTAGCTCCCGACCTCGCACTGCTGCTACCCTGCTGACTCCCGGCTACATTACCGACTTGCCGGCTACGGCACTGGCTAACGCGCAAGCTGCAGCTCTTTTCTCCCGTTGATGATGATAAAGCCCTTGATTCTAGCGCCGGGATGATGGGTAGTCGAAGGTAGGCGACCGCCTAGGGCGCCACTTCATCCCAGGCAGAAAAGGGGACGCAAGGAGGTATGGAGTGGGCTGAATTTTCCATTTAGGGGGCACATTATGCCTTGTTTAACTAGGGCACCAAAATACCTTGTCCCAGCCTTGCTTGCTTCACCCGGCTCCCAAGTGCGATCGGCTACATTGATTAGTGTTTGCCTGTCACCGCCATCCACCTCAACAGTGTCGCTGTACAGAGCCTGACTGCTCGCAACATAACCCCCGATGCCACTCTCCTCATCACTACGTGCCGGCTTCTGCAAGAAGCAGCGGATGTCTTCCTCACCTCTTTGCTGCCCAATCTCCTCAAATAGTTCATCCTCACTGTATAGTGGCGTAGAGCCCACAGCACATAGTAATTCTCTTGAACCAAATAGGACAGAGGCGGGTTGAGGACAGGTGAGGGCCCCTGACCTGCCCCCTGGGCAATGCCAACTAAAGGTTGTGTCTTACGGATGCACCAACTCTTTGCCAGGGTTGTCAGATGTCATCTGGGAGAAAGTGGATGACCTATAGTGTGTGGTCAAAACATGGCCGCTAGATGACACTGGAAGCTCTGGCCTCGCGGGGTGACCCCTGCTGTGATGTCCCCTTACTGTGCTGTGACCTGTGCGTGCTCCAGGAACCTACTTTTGCGTTGTTTGTTACCCCATGTGATCAGGCACACTCACTACCCTCACAGTTTTAAGTGCGCTCTGAAAACTCATCTTCTAAGACAAGCCTACCAAGATCCCTAATTGCTAACCCCCCAAATTCTGTCACACATTCGTTCACTTCCTGCATTTTGGCACTCACAGGCACTTATCTGGATATAGATGTATGGTCGTGATGGCAGGTTCCTGCACTTTTTTACGTAAACTACCCTATATTTATGTAACATGGCTGGACCATTGTAAACCAAGCACTTCTAACCCTTTGTTTCACCCATACACCCTAATAGATTGTAAGCACTTGCGAGAAGGACCCTGACACCTCGTGTATGATTTGTAAGTAGCTTTTTTATAATGTAATGTCTGGTTTGTCTGTGCTTATACCCTCTATATTGTAAAGTGCTGTGGAATATGTTGACGCTATATAATATATATATTATTATAGTAGAATCCTGGCCCCCAGCTCAGTTCTTTCCAGCTGGCGCTGACATTACCTTGTCAGGCTGCATTCCTACTTCAGTTATTTGGTCAGTTTTGCCTCTGTAACTGCCCAGAGAAGTGAAGTGTGAAGCGATTCTAGTACTGGCGGCTGTCATCTGCGTGTCATACTAAAACACAGCATTGTATGAAGACCAAACCACGCTCCCTATGCATGGCACAATGTTGTACAACACCTACAGGCTCTCTGCAGCCAGGAAATTTACTATTGAAGTCTGTGTAAACCGGCGGATGGTTTTTCAGTGTTTTTTTTCTGCGCGGTTTCGGGACGTTTCTGCTGAAAAACCGTCCGAAAGTTTAAACAAGGCATATGAATTTTGCATACATTAAAAACTGCCCACAAAATGTCCAAAAAGTCAGACCAGGAACCTCAACAAAAAACTAATGTCATTCAAAAAACTAGTCGGAGACCCAGCTGCTTTGGACAAAAAACTGACAAAATACTCAGGTTCAAAGCAGATTTTGGTCTTTAACAAGTTTTTTTTGTCCTATGCTGTGTAGACCTAGCCTTCAGGAGAACACAACTAAAAAAAACAGCTTGCCATTAGTTCATATATTAAGCTTATAAAAGATATATAATAATTCAGGCAGCACAGTGGTTCAGTGGTTAGCACTGTTACTTTGAGGTACGGGGTGCAAATCCCACCAAGGACAACATCTGCAAGGAGCTTGTTGGTTTTCCATGTGTTGGTGTAACATGCAGGAGGTGGATCTGTTGGGTCAGCCTCAAGTATTTACGTAGAGCCACAATGAGGAGCGTCATCTAAAGAGTCCCCTGGTCTTATACTAGGGATCTGGTCTTCCCTGAGGGTACTTATGGTTCGCTACTCCCAATGCAGGGTACTTATAGTTCACTTGTTAACCAAAAAAGAATACAATGACAAAAAAGTCATAGGAAAATATATATTGACAATCTTTATTAATTCAATAATAAATATTAAAAACTAATATGTCACAAATAGTACAAATTTAAGGCTAAAAACAATTAAAAATAATACCCATATCAAACAAGGCATACAAATCACACCATTCCTGAATATAGAAAGTCATCTAAGGTGTATAATCCATAATATTTAACATTAGTAATTAAAGTGTCTTATATTAGAGATCAAGTGATTAAATAGTATATAGACACATCAAGATGGGCATACAATAATGCCACACCTCTCACACACAATACATTACCAAGTGTATACAGGAATGGAGGAGATGCACTGCCAAGGAAATGGGATATAATGACTGTTGACTGAGCATTGGACCTTATTGAATTGGTGATTCTACTTATAGTTCACTACTCCCTACGGTGATGGCTAATGGATGGTAGAGGAGAAGACATAAGATTTAGCCGGGTTACAAACAGAGCTCCTGGGCAGGAGGGGAAAAAAAAAGTTGGTGAACTCCATCATTCTACTCCAAAATTAGGAATAAAATTAGATTTTTATTGTGGTCACATTAACCCCTTACAGACATATGATGTACCTATTTGTCACGATCGGAGGAGGTTCTTTTCAACTTAA
>JAODAL010080202.1:0-12321 GCA_025379985.1 Phyllomedusa bahiana | reverse complement strand
GGCATATATAGGTAGGCAGGCAGTATGGGGGCATTAAAAGGGTAGCGGGGAAGGGCATTTATGGTAGGGAGGGGGGCAGTAATACCGGCAGGAAAATATGGGGGCAGTAAAAAGGTTTGCAGGCAGGGCAGAAATTAGCCAGGCAGGGCATTGGGCAGTATATAGGTAGGCAGGTAGAGCAGTATATAGCCGGGCGGGGATATGGGGCATTATATGGGTATGAAAGGCAGGGCAGTATATACCATAGGGCATAGGGGCAGTATATAGGTATGCAGGCAGGGCAGTATAGCCAGCAGGACATATGGCTCGTATATAACCAGGAAAGGGGCAGTATATAGCCAGGCAGGGCAGTATGGGGCAGTATATAACCAGGCAGGGCAATATGGGCAGTATATAGCCAGGCAGGCAGTATATAGCCAGCAGGGCATATGGCAGTATTTAACCAGGCAGAGCATATGGGGCAGTATATACCGGGTGGAGTATATAGCCAGCAGGCAAATGGGCTATATAAACCAGGCGGGGCATAGGGGGCAGTATAAAGCCAGCAGGGCAGTATGGGGCAGTATAATAGCCAGGCCGGCATATGGGCAGTATATAAACCGGGCAGGCAATGGGCAGTATATAGCAGCAGGGCAGTAAGGGGCACTATATAACCAGGCAGGCATAGGGGTCAGTAATATACCAGCAGGCAGTAGGGGGCAGTATATAGCCAGGCAGGGCTGATATACCAGGCAGGGCAGTATGGGGCAGTATAAAAACCACAGGGCAATATGGGGCAGTATATAGCCAGAAGGGCAAAATATAGCCAAGCAGGGCAGTATAGGGCAGTATATAGCCAGGCAGGGCAGTATATAGGTAAGCAGGCAGGGCTAGTAGTTTAAAAAAATAATAAAACCAATACTCACCTGATGTCTCTGCTTCCTCTTCCCTTCTCTCAGTCCGGAGCGCCGCCGGCAGCAGAGCGCGGGACGCGGAGCAGGCGCGCGATGACGTCATCACAATCGCCACCGCCCCACGGCCTCCTGGGAGCTAACAACGGGAACATAATCCCACTTTCAGCCTCGGCGGCGCTCGGGTGCCCCGGCCGTGCACGAGGGGGGCCTGTCGGCCCCCTGCCACGGGGTCCATACGCTGATGCACCATTGCAGAAACACGCCCCCTGCGGCGCTCCGACCCGCCTATGGCCCACCGCAGCGCCCCGGGAAAATGCCCGGTTTGCCCTATGGGCAGTCCGGGCCTGGTCCTCATGATCCAATATGCCTGATGCTGCAGTGCATTGAGACATGTCATACTCTGCTTGGTCACCAGATGTCACTGTCTCTCCCTTTTGGTTTTTCACAGCACTTCTGGTCTTTGCAGACATTTTCAACAGGTATCTGTCCATTTAAAAAGTAAAGATAGGTCTCTTCTGTTACAATACCAGATAGGCTTTGCTGACCCCAGGGAGCACTGATATAGAGAAGTACTATAATGTAGCAATCTCTCACTAGACAGCAGTAGTTAGACGTGGGACTGGCAGAAGGGGATCTCAGGTGTTTCTGTCAAATTATTTTAGTACAGTAGCCTGCAGGATGAAGCACAGGGACATGTTAGGGACTGATAACACAGCTTCATAGGACATCTGGGCTTAGTGTGCAGCCTGCTGCATGGTGCGTGACTGAGTAGCCAGGAGCTACGCAGGCTGAGCAGTTATGCTGATCTGGACTTGGGTCTGGAGACCATACAGTCAGGAGTGCAGGATTTTTAACATGTTTGGCCTCACTGTATGCCGCCACGTATCTGTCCCGTTATAATTGCTGCTGCCGGGCTATCCAAGATGGCGGGCGCCATGCGGCCGCCGCCACACTGCCGCACTTTCTCGCCTTCCAGCGGGTTTTTACCGCTCTCCTGCTCTCTGTTCGCCTCCCGCCGTGATCACGGCGCCATCCGCCGCTGTCTGACCTCGTTCCCAGCCAGTAAGCACCGCTGGTGTGGCTTGAAGGGCGCAAGGGGATCGGAGCCTCCTCTATCCGTGGCTGAGCATCGCAGCGCCGGAACCGGAAGTCCAAATATTAAGTTTTTACGAATTATTTATCTACTTTGCATGAATATGCTTAAAAGTATTATTACCGTCATGATTATTTGTTGTACTGTTAGGATACAATTTACCATTGTGAAAATTGTGAGCTAGATTTGGAACTAATGTATAAAAATTTGCAATATAATATATATATATGCAAGGTAACATATTAAAACTAAACATGAATAAGTAAAAAGAGACTTTCATAAAATTAAGACAAGGTCCTCAATCTTTGATTAGCCTAGTAAAAACAGAAAACTAAGGGCGACATGTATGAATGGGCTTTACGTCTGTTTTTTGGCGTATACTGCGCCTCCCGAATCCCCCTGTTGGGACGCAGGGATGCAGTGTTAGGCGCAGCGTTCGCCCCTTTCAGCTGCGCCCCGCATGAAGGGGTGGGCAATGGGCGCGGTGTGGGCGCGGTGTAGGCGTTCCGGGGCGGGACGCGACGCGCTCGTATACTCCGAGGCATGTACGATCGCGAGTCGATTTTCGTTATCCAAGGATCAATAGTATGGGTGCACCGAAAATAAAGAAATAAACATGATTTGATTGATGTAATATTTTTTTTTCGTTACCCCCATATTATTATTCATTTTATATACATATCGGGACAACTTCTGTAGTCTTATAATTTGATTTCGGTCAGTACAGTTTTTTTCAGATTGCATTAGAAAACCCATAGAGCGTCGCTCGCTCTCCCATTGGTCCAAATAACGGCGCCTCTTTTAACTTAGCCAATCACAGAGCTCGCTCGGAATTTCTTTTCCCCATAGAACTCTATGAGAAAGTAGCTCACGCTCTGATTGGCTAAGCTGGACGAGCCCCCCTAGCCTCAACCAATCACTCGTTTCTGCCTTTTTACTGTATTTTGAACTGTCCCGCCTTTGAATATGATATGGTCAATTTTTCTCCATAGGTTATAATGGGTCCCTGTCGCTCCTATTCTGATTGGTCAATTCTCCTCCATAGGATATAATGGGCCACTGTCGCTCCTATTCTGATTGGCTGGTGTCACGGTCCGTGCCACGTTCCTGTCCTTACACTGCGGCCTCTACTGCGAACCGCAGTTGTACCTATGTCCCTATCGCAGATCTGGTTCCTGTTGCAGTGTCGCTGTGAGCGCTCCTTTAGCCGCTGCTTACTCACCTGTGATTGCTGTGCGGCTTTCTCATGCTGGCCATGCTGCTCCTCCATCTTGGCTGCTGCCCTGATTCCCTGTCTCTATAGAGGGCGGCGGCCACATCTTCCCTTCCTTTATTCCCACAGTGTGCAGCGGGGTTGGGCTTCCTCTGGCAATCCCCTTCCACCTGTGGGTTTATAAGCCTGCCTCTCCTCACACTCCCTGCCTGATCCTTGTTGTTGTTGTGTCATGTTGTCTCTTGGTGTAGTCTGTTGTTCCTGTGTATTGTCTTCTTGTTGGTGTCCTTGTGGTATCCTCTATGTTTGGTTAGTCTCCATGTTGTTTTCCATGTGTCTGTCTGCACCTTTGTCTGTGAGCTTCTTTGCCATGTTATGCATTAGTTCCTAGCTTGTTTCTGCTGTCCCTGTTTCCATGTCTGTGAGTTTCCTTGCTTTGTTCTCTGCCCGTGTTCCTGCCCTGGTCATGCCTTGGTTTCTTGCCCGAGTTTAGCTTAAGTCTCTGCTTATGTTCTTGGTGTCTTCAGTCTGTCTATTTATTGTTCCCTTGCCTGTGTCCTAGCCTTAGTCTCTGATCTTGTTCTAGGTGTTGTTTCCAGTCAGTCTGTTTGGTACCTGGGCTTCTGTTTAACCTTCTTGTTTGGCATCCGTTTAGTCCTGTCTGTCTGTTTGTTCTGTACCTGCACATATTTACTTCTTGTCTGCTTTGTCTCTGTTCCCATTCTGTTGGTGCCTAGCTTTGGCACTTCTGGCCTTCCTGGTCAGCTGCCGCTGCCGGGGACTGCTCTGGGGTGGCGCCTGGTGGCTGTTGGGGTCAGTCAACCTTACCATCAAAGGCTCTGTGAAGATGCACATGCCTGATGGCCACTTGGTTACGCCCCCTCGGAGCAAGCCCGGCAGTGGTCCAGTGGGTCCACTACCCGCCTTACCCGCTCATCCGTTACAGTAGGATCAGGCCATGGACTCCGCTGACATTTTGCCCTCTGTTTTCTTGGTTTATGTGCAGGTCTTGTTTGTGACTGTTCCTTTTTTGTGTGTAGCAGTGTTTTTTCTTTAGTTTTTTGGCCTAGCTCATGGTCCAGCCCAGAGCATCCGTTTGGCCTAGCTCATGGTCCAGCCCAGAGCATCCGTTTGGCCTAGCGCATGGTCCAGCCCAGGCATCCGTTGGCCTAGCTCATGTCCATGCCCAGAGCATCCGTTTGGCCTAGCTCATGGTCCCAGCCCAGAGCATCCGTTTGGCCTAGCTCATGGTCCAGCCCAGCATCCGCTATCTTGTAGCCCAGCACCGTTTTGCCTAGCATCATGGTCCAGCCCAGAGCATCCGTTTGGCCTAGCTCATGGTCCAGCCCAGAGTATCCGTTTGGCCTAAGCTCATGGTCCAGCCCAAGCATCCTTGGCCTAGCTCATGTCCAGCCAACATCCGTTTGGCCTAGCTCATGGTCCAGCCTAGAGCATCCGTTTGGCCTAGCCATGTCCACCAGCATCCGTTTGCCAGCCATGGTCAGCAGAGCATCCGTTTTGGCCTAGCTCATGGTCCAGCCCAGAGTCTTTTGCCACTATGTGCAAGCCCTAAGCATCCTTTGGCCAGCTCATGGTCCATCCCAGAGCATCCGTTTTGGCCAGCTCATGCAACCCAGAGCATCCTTTGCCAGCTCATGCAGCCCAAGCATTCCTTTGGCACCATGTCCACCAAGCATCCGTTTTGGCCAGCTCATGTCCAGCCCTGAGCCTTCTGAGTCCCCGTGCTTACGTCTCGCCCTGAGCCTTCTGATCCCCGTGGCTTACTCTCGCCCTGAGCCTTCTGAGTCCCGTGGCTTAACGGTCTCGCCCTGAGCCTCTGAGTCCCCGTGGCTTACGGTCTCGCCCTGAGCCGTCTGAGTCCCCGTGGCTTACGGTCTCGCCCTGAGCCTTCTGATCCCCGTGGCTTACGGTCTCCGCCCTGAGCCTACTGAGTCCCCGTGGCTTACGGTCTCGCCCTGACCTTCTGATCCCCGTGGCTTACGGTCTCGCCCTGAGCCTTCTGATCCCCGTGGCTTACGTCCCGCCCTGGGTTCCCCCTCCCATTTTGCCTAGTGCCACGTTTGTTTTCTCCTGTGCACCTCCATTTCCTAGTATTCCCCGTACTGGCTGTGCACCTGTAGTTGGTTTTGGGGCTGCCCCCTGATTGTTTCGGTCCCCAGACCTAGGTGGAATTTCCATGTTGTGGATGGGAGGAGGAGGAGGGGGCTTAAGGAGGGGGGGACTGTCACGGTCCGTGCCACGTTCCTGTCCTTACGCTGCGGCCTCTGCTGCGAACCGCAGTCGTACCTATGTTCCTATCACAGATCTGGTTCCTGTTGCAGTGTCGCTGTGAGCGCTCCTGTAGCTGCTGCTTACTCACCTGTGATTGCTGTGCGCGCTTCTCATGCTGGCCATGCTGCTCCTCCATCTTGGCTGCTGCCCTGATCCCTGTCTCTATAAGGGCGGCGGCCACATCTTCCCTTCCTTTATTCCCACAGTGTGCAGCGGGTTGGCTTCCTCTGGCAATCCCTTCCACCTGTGGGTTTATAAGCCTGCCTCTCCTCACACTACTCCCTGCCTGATCCTTGTTGTTGTTGTGTCATGTTGTTCTTGGTGTAGTCTGTTTGTTCCTGTGTATTGTCTTCTTGTTGGTGTCCTTGTGTATCCTCTATGTTTGGTTAGTCTCCATGTTGTTTTCCATGTGTCTGTCTGCACCTTTGTCTGTGAGCTTCTTTGCCATGTTATGCATTAGTTCCTAGCTTGTTTCTGCTGTCCCTGTTTCCATGTCTGTGAGTTTCCTTGCTTTGTTCTCTGCCCGTGTTCCTGCCCTGGTCATGCCTTGGTTTCTTGCCCGAGTTTAGCTTAAGTCTCTGCTTATGTTCTTGGTGTCTTCAGTCTGTCTATTTATTGTTCCCTTGCCTGTGTCCTAGCCTTAGTCTCTGATCTTGTTCTAGGTGTTGTGTTTCCAGTCAGTCTGTTTGGTACCTGGCTTCTGTTTAACCTCTTGTTTGGCATCTGTTTAGTCCTGTCTGTCTGTTTGTTCTGTACCTGCACATATTTACTTCTTGTCTGCTTTGTCTCTGTTCCCATTCTGTTGGTGCCTAGCCTTGGCACTTCTGGCCTTCCTGGTCAGCTGCCGCTGCCGGGACAGCTCTGGGGTGGCGCAAGGAGGCTGTTGGGGTCAGTCAACCTTACCATCAAAGGCTCTGTGAAGATGCACATGCCCGATGGCCACTTGGTTACGCCCCCTCGGAGCAAGCCCGGCAGTGGTCCAGTGGGTCCACTACCCGCCTTACCCGCTCATCCGTTACAGCTGGTTTATGCCGACCAATCAGAAGAGCTTAAACAATTTGAATTACTGTACAGTCATGGCCAAAAGTTTTGAGAATTACACAAATATTATATTTTCACATGATCTGTTGCCCTCTGGTTTTTATGTGTGTTTGTCAGATGTTTTTATCACATACAGAAATACAAGTGCAATCATATTATGATTAACAAAAGCTTTATTGACAGAATGAGTTAATGCACAAGTCCAATATTTGCAGTGTTGACCCTTCTTCTTCAGGACCTCTGCAATTCTCCCTGGCATGCTCTCAATCAACTTCTGGACCAAATCCTGACTGATAGCATCCATTCTTGCACAATCAATGCTTGCATTTTGTCACAATTGTTGTTTTTTTTTGTCCACCCGTCTCTTGATGATTGACCACAAGTTCTCAATGGGATTAAGATCTGGGTTTTCCAGGCCATGGACCCAAAATCTCTGCTTTGTTCCCTGACAGCCATTTAGTTATCACCTTTACTTTATGGCAAGGTGCTCCATCATGCTGGAAAAGGCATTGTTGATCACCAAACTGCTCTTGGACGGTTGGGAGAAGTTGCTCTTGGAGGACATTCTGGTACCATTTCTTTATTCATGGATGTGTTTTTAGGCAAGACTGTTAGAGAGCCGATTCCCTTGGCTGAGAAGCAACCCCACACATGAATGGTTTCTGGATGCTTTACAATTGGCATGAGACAAGACTGGTGGTATCGCTCACCTTGTCTTCTCCGAACAAGCTGTTTTCCAGATGTTTCCAAACATTCGGAAAGGGATTCATCAGAGAAAATACTTTACCCCAGTCCGTCAGCAGTCCACTCCCTGTACCTTGGCAGAATATCATCTGTCCCTGATGTTTTTTTCTGGAGAGAATATCTTCTTTGCTGCCCTCCTTGACACCAGCCTTGCCCAGAGTCTCCGCCTCACAGTGCGTGCAGATGCACTCACACCTGCCTGCTGCCATTCCTGAGCAAGCTCTGCACTGCTGGTAGCCCGATTCCGAAGCTGAAACACTTTTAAGAGACGGTCCTTGTGCTTGCTGGTCTTTCTTGGGCGCCCTGGAGCCTTTTTGGCAACAATGGCACCTCTCTCCTTGAATTCCTTGATGATGCGATAGATTGTTGACTGAGGTGCAATCTTTCTAGCTGCGAAACTCTTCCCGGTTAGGCCAGTTTTGTGCAGTGCAATGATGACTGCACGTGTTTCTTTAGAGATAACCATGGTTAACAGAAGAGAAACAATGATGCCAAGCACCAGCCTCCTTTGAAAGTGTCCAGTGGTGTGATTCTTACTTAATCATGACAGATTGATCTCCAGCCCTGTCCTCATCAACACCCACACCTGTGTTAATGGAGCAATTACTGAACGATGTTAGCTGGTCCTTTTAAGGCAGGCCTGCAATGAAGTTGAAATGTGTTTTGGGGAAAAAGTTCATTTTCTAGGCAACTATTGACTTTGCAATTAATTGCTGTTAAGCTGATCACTCTTTATAACATTCTGGAGTATATGCAAATTGCCATTATAAAACCTGATGCAGTAGACTTTGTAAAAATTAACATTTGTATAATTCTCAAAACTTTTGGCCATGACTGTATTTCACGGCAATTCTCTCTATTGCAATTCCCTATGTAGCGCCGGTCTCGGCGACAAACGCGTTGTTCGGGGTTTTAACTGATTTATTTTTATTGAAGGTTTCAGCGCTTTATCTGAGAATGTTTTACACTTAATAAAAATGATTTTTTTTATTCATACTCCATGCCGCACGGCGCTGAGAGCGGAGATTTCATTGCGCCGATCTCTCCATAGACTACAATGGGAGAAGTAGCTCGCGTTCTGATTGGCCGGGATAGCCAAGCCCCCGCTAGCTCAGCCAATCAGCTCTTTTCTGTCTTTTTACTGTATTTTGAACTGTCCCGCCTTTGATTTTGATTGGTCCAAACTTCTCCATAGGATATAATGGGACTTTGTCGCTCCTATTCTGATTGGTTAATACTCCTTCATAGGTTAGAATGGGCCACTGTCGCTCCTATTCTGATTGGTCCAAACTTCTCCATAGGATATAATGGGTCTTTGTCGCTCCTATTCTGATTGGCTGAGCTAGCCAAGCCCCCGCTAGCTCAGCCAATCAGCTCTTTTCTGCATTTTTACTGTATTTTGAGCTATCCCGCCTTTGATTTTGATTGGTTCAAACGTCTCCATAGGCTATAATGGGTCTTTGTAGCTCCTATTCTGATTGGCTGAGCTAGCCAACCCCCCGCTAGCTCAGCCAATCAGCTCTTTTCTGCATTTTTACTGTATTTTGAACTGCCCCGCCTTAAATTCTGATTGGTCAATAGTTCTCCATAGGTTTTAATGGTTCACTGTCACTCCTATTCTGATTGGCCGGTTTCTGCCGACCAATGAGAATAGCTTTCAGAATTTGAATTACTGTATTTCCCGGCAATTTCCAATATCCTAATTCTTGAATTAGGATATTTGGAAAGTGATTTTGTTTTATGTATTTTTTATTTTTGAGGTTTCAGCTCTTTTCTGAGAATGCTGAACACCTTTATAAAGGCGATTTTTGATTCATACTCCGCACCGACATGTGGAATGATTTCTCGACGTTTTCCAGCCTGTCTCGCATCGGAACAGATTTTTGGCGCAGTCCCGCACAGTGCCTAAGTCCCGCACTGCGCCCATGTCCCCGCACTGTGCCCCACACACTGGCGAGGCGCGGCGGACTTTTCCCCGCATGTATGAGTGCGCTACCTCCGGCGGCGAATCTTTGGCACAGCCCCGCACTGCGCCTCAGTCCCCGCACTGCGCCCCACACACTGGCGAGGCGTGGCGGACTTTTCCCCGCATGTATGAGTGCACTAGCTCGGGCGGCGAATCTCAGGCGGAGCGCCGCACTGCGCCAAAGTCCCGCACTGCGCCTAACACACTGGCGAGGCGCGGCGGACTTTACATAGTATGTATGAGCGCGCCCCGGCCCCGATATAAATCAGGCGCAGATTTCACCGGAAAACTAGCGGAAAAGCGCGCCCCGACCCGGCGAGATTCATACATGTCGCCTAAGAAGCAAAGTTACAAATCAGGGTGGTATCCATAATCTTCACATACTTTATTGAATCCCTGGGGATCAAACTTCATCAAATTATACTAGACAGCCATTAAAAATTATGGATAAGGATCAGTTTACAATAACTACCTTTCTGTTTCTTAATTCTTCAATGCTTCAATCCTGAATTTTTATGTGAGAGTTTCCTTTTTTGAGGGGGAATTCTTTGTAGAATTGTGTTGCATACTTCTTTCTCAATATGCTGTCTGTATTTATTTCTGGTACTGGCTCATCTGTTACTGATACGCCCAAACCAACTTTTCATTCTGCATCTTTTATTACATATTAAAATATAATAAACACATCTGAACAACAAAACAATTTTGAGGATGTCCTTGAAAAAGCAGTACATCTTGACCATAAAACATATCAATGTATTAGATTACTTTAGAACAGGTGTTCTTTTTTATTACATAGACCCCTTTTCAGGATGTAGCAGGATTTAGTTTTATGTCACTTAACATTAGCATTCATAAAATTAAATTACAGAGGAAGTCACTTACATATATTTGAAACACAAATGTTACCTGAATGGATTGACAAACTCAAGGTGGTTGTGCCTGATTCACACTCATAGCCAGTGTTTCTATTCATGTTAAAAGTAGGTGACTTATGAAAAGTAATGAATTCTTATTTTAACTGACTGGTTTTGTAAAATTTAAGAAACAATAAAAACAACTTGCCTATTATTACCCATTATAACACAGCTTTCCATAAATCAGCAGTACAAGCAGAAATGAGAAACTTTGTGATATATCTTATCAGAGAAAAAATGCTTCCTTTTCTCCCCAATCCTGCTTACGTTGCTTACTCAATCATAAATCACATTGCATAGGAAATGGGGATCAGCTTCACTGAGAGCTCAGGTTATTGAGATGGAAGATAGAAGAGAGACAGAGAGAAACACAAAAATGATGCTGGCCATATACTATAATACAGAGTGACCTATTTCACCTCAGTGCTGGACTCGCAGCTACACTGCTTCTTACTGCTATCTAATGTCCTCCATGCTGCTGCTTGTGTGTAAGAGTCTCTTACTTTCGCTTACTTCCACTCCTCTCTCCATACACTGTTATTGGTAGCTGTACCCTGAGCTCACAGTGAAGCTGAGGTTTCAGGAGTCTAATTACATAAATAGAGAAAATAATTTTTGGATTATTATTACTTAAACCCGCTTATCCCCAAAAGGTCTTTGCACCTCTAGTTAAGAACCCTTGGTTTAAAAGTATTCAGTGTAGGACGGCGCAACAAAGTCAACCAGATAACCGAGGTAGAGTGTATCAGAGAAAATACATGGTTAAGTGATTTCTCTATTATTCACTAAGGGTAACATGTCCCAATATCCAAGCGCCGTTTTTTTGTCTATTTTGCGCCAAAAATACTCAACGCCATATTCTTGATGTAAGTGAACTGTAATATACCAAAACGAGGCGCATTATACGCCAGGCACAACACATTGTAATACACCTAAAAAGGCACAATAAATATAGTAGCAATGATACACTGTGCTGCTCCATAACGCAATTATATACACATTATATACACTAGTAATGATATTTTATGTGCCCCATTTGCGCTATGTGCCTCGATAGGCATATTACATATACTAGCAATGATATGTTATATGCCATGAATGCGCAATGCTCCTTTTTAGGCTCATTAAGTTTAATATGCAAGGTATACCAGACGCCTGATTTTTGAAAGTATCGTACTTTCAGTCGCACTTTACACTGTTTAAATGCCGCTAAAAACTTCCGTTGTGTCGCCAATTTATGGACGTGTCGATCTAAGTCTTAAATGTTAATATTTCTTAGACTTAGAAGATTTGATCTGTCTTGATCTATCAGGAATGCTTAGTCTTGACATAATTATAGATCTAATAAATATTTCTTAGTTCTGCAATCATAAAGTAAATTGTTCATAATTTTTTATTTATCTAAAGTATTTAGCCCACCTATTCTCTTATTGGTTGTTTTTTGTCCCTCCAACTTCTAATCACTGATAATACACATTTATATATATATTATATATATATATATATATATATATACAATACACACACACACACACACGTTTCGAAGGCTCCACCTTCTTTCTCAAGCTTGAGAAAGAAGCCGGAGCCTTCGAAACATCGCAGCACAGGTATGCGGCTTGCTTAATGTTTGCCGTCTCCCGGCTATCCTGTTCGGATTAACTAAATATTTATAAGGAGCTTACCGCTGGATTTTAACCATAAGTATACCACTATACTTGTCTATTATTCTTATACCTTTTATATGTGTCCTGGAATGTCCTGGAAAGTTAAGTCTACCATAATTGAATTTTGAAGTGTCTCTAATTAACTGGCAGAAGGTTTTTCTTATTAAAGCTGTTTTGTTAGCGACTAGGGATGAGCTATTATAATCGACAAAGTTGAAATCGCCATGATTTTTAGGTTGATCGGAAATTTCCGATCACGCAATATTTTAGGTGAGAATCTGCAGATAATCTATTACTATTGCGCCATTTTCGGCGCTTCCTGTCATTTTGGCGGCCAGCAAATCAGCTTAGAGCATAGAGCAGGGTAAGCTGGGTGTGCGACATCATGACTGTGATGTGTATGGTTGTCATTGGCTGGAAAAATCACATGACCTCGTTTTGCATAGAACAGCGTTTCCTTTTCAGTTTTCATACTCTCACAAGAACCCGGGGGGTGTG
>JAODAL010080201.1:0-12321 GCA_025379985.1 Phyllomedusa bahiana | reverse complement strand
TCATTTTTTGAATCGTTCTTTTTCCCTTTTTTCTCCATCCTGTCCAATCGCCAGACGACTTCTCCCCGCCGCAACTGTTCTCTACAGAAATTACCACACAAACATCTTAGACTTTATCAGCACTTTCCTACCAATTTCTATCTCTGGTATGGGCGCCCCCACTAACTAAGTAGGTAGTAATGTTGTCCACCATTAAGTAGTTATAAAGACCCCCTGTAGATAGGTGAAGTAGCCCCCTGTAGGAAGATAGGTATATATGCTCAGTGTACGTAGCCACATATATGCCCCTGGAGGTACTACCCCCTTTTAAAATGGTACACAGCCTTCTATATTCATCTCCCTGTACTTTGGCCCCTTTTGGTTGTTATAATGTCTCTTGTAAGTAGATATACTGCCCCCCCCCCCCCCCAAAGTAGCCGTCCAGACCTGCTACAGGGACCAACTTACTCTGTGCTCATGTGCTCGGCCTACCCCGCCCAATGGAAAATGTGCTGACTGAGGCCTTTTGTAAATTGTTTTTTTTGGGGGCGATGTATGTAATGTGCGGTTTAGCGGAGACGTGTTTAAAAAAGGGTTTCTGATTTATTATTATTATTATTTTTATTTTAAAGCGCCATTGATTCCGGGGCGCGTACATTCGGGGGGGTTACATACTTACATAAGCATAAAAAGGGATAATACAATTGGCACAAGGGGGAGAGAGGCCCTTCCCCGCGGGGGGCTTACAATCTAAAAAGGGGGGGGAAAAGAGACAGGAGGGGGGGGTAGACTGTCTGTGGGGGAAGTAGTGACAATTTTTAGTGAAGGTTTAGGCAACCCCAAGAAAGGGGTTTTCAGGTTGCTTTGAAGCTGGTAAAAAGGGAGGAGATTTAATGTGTTGGGGGGGATTTCCCAGAGTGGGGGGAAGCCGGAAAGTCTTGGGACGGTTGTGTGAGGACTATAAGGGGAAGCAGGGGAGAAGGCCCCTTAAAGGAGGGGAGAGTGGTGGGGGGAGATATTGGAAATTAGGGCAGAGAGTAGGGGGGGGAAGGTCATGGGGGGGCCTTGTGGGTCAGGGTTTTGTAGCTGAAATAATTTGCTGGGCAATGGAACCCAGGAAGGGATTGGCAAGGGAAGGGGCAAGGAGTAGCGAGGAAGAGGGGGATAAGACGGCAGCAATTTAAAGGTGGATTGGGGGGGGACGAGGGTGCTGCTGGGGGGCCCCACTGAGAAGGATTTTGCAGTATCTAGGCGGGAGATGAAAAGGGCATGGCCCACATTTTTGTATGTCTACCGAGGAATGAGGGGGAGCGAGAGATGTTTTTTCGGTGGAGGCGGCGGGCAAGGTGGGGGGTTTGGGAAATGTGGTTTGAAAATAAAGCAAGTCTAGGATTACCCAAGACAGCGGGCTTGGGGGGACCGGGGAAAGTGTAAAACCTTTACTGTAAAAGAAGATCAGGGGCAGGGGGAGAGTTGGGTGGTGGGAAAAATAGAGTTCTGTTTTTTTCCCCCATTTAGTTTTAGGAGAGTGTGGAAGAAAGGAAAATGGAGGACAGACGTCAATCCGGGGGAGTAGAGAATGACATCTGGGCCCAAAATGTAGGTTGGTATCATCAGCATACAGGTGGTAAAGAAAGCCATGTGAGGCTATAGCTGACCGAGGCCGGGTGAGAAGAGAAGATTGGACCCGACTGACCCCTTGGGGGGCACCCAAAAAATGGCCGGGGGGAGGGGGGAGCAAGAATGAGAACGCTGAAAAACCTCAGTGAGGTACAGGAAAACCAGGGAAAAAAGCCAAGTCCGGATGCCAAGGGAGGAGAGGATTTTAGCGGAGGGGAAAGGGCGACAGTGCAAAGGGAAAGACAGGTCCCAAAAAGGAGCACAAGTATGGCATGAGGCTTTTGCAGTTACTAGACATTAGTACTTTGGTTAGGGGAGTTTTTGGGAGGTGGGGGTCGAAACCAGATTGTATGGGTAAGAAGAGAGTTTTAGGAGAGGTGGGAGGACAGGAAGAAAGACGGCTGCTAGGAGTTTGGAAGCAAAAAAAGGGGGCAGGAGAGGGGGATGTTGGACAGAGAAGAGGGTCAAGGGGTTGTTTTTTTTAGGATTGGAGTGATAGTAGCATGTTTAAAGGCAGAAGGGAAGATGCCAGAGGTTATTGATAGGTTGAAGAGATGGGTGAGTGCTGGGATGATAGAAGCACTGAGGTCTGGGATGAGGTGGGATGGCAGTGGGTCAAGACTACAGGTAGTGAGGTTGGATTTGGACAGTAAGGGGAGAGCTTGTGCGTGTAGCTGGGCTATATGTGTAATGTGCGTGTAGCTGGGCTATATGTGTAATGTGCGTGTAGCTGAGCTGTGTGTGTGTAATGTGCCTGTTGCTGGGTTCTATGTGTAACGTGTGTGTAGCTGAGCCGTGTGTGAAGTAATGTGCGTATGGCTGAGACGTGTGTGTGTGTAACGTGCCTGTGGCTGTTGAGTGTGTGTGTAACGTGCCTGTGGCTGAGCCGTGTGTGTGTGTGTGTAACGTGCCTGTGGCTGAGCCGTGTGTGTGTGTGTGTAACGTGCCTGTGGCTGAGCCGTGTGTGTGTGTAACGTGCCTGTGGCTGAGCCGTGTGTGTGTAACGTGCCTGTGGCTGAGCCGTGTGTGTGTGTGTAACGTGCCTGTGGCTGAGCCGTGTGTGTGTGTGTAACGTGCCTGTGGCTGAGCCGTGTGTGTGTGTAACGTGCCTGTAGCTGAGCCGTGTGTGTGTAACGTGCCTGTGGCTGACCCGGATGTGTGTAACGTGCCTGTGGCTGAGCCGTGTGTGTGTAACGTGCCTGTGGCTGAGCCACGTGTGTGTAACGTGGCTGGGGCTGGGCCGCGTGTGTGTAACGTGGCCGCGGCACGCGTGCGTAACGTGCCCGTGGCCACGGCGCGCGTGCGCAACGTGCCCGTGGCCAAGGCGCGCGTGTGTAACGTGCCCGTAGCGTGCGTAATGTGCCCATGGCCGAGGAGCGTGTAACGTGCCCGTGGCAGAAGCGCGCGTGCGTAACTTGCCCGTGGCCGAGGCGCGCGTGCGTAACGTGGCCGAGGCGCGAGTTCGTAACGTGCCCGTGGCCGAGGCGCGCGTACGTAAGGTGCCCGTGGCTGAGGCGCGTGTGCGTAACGTGCCCGTGGCAGAGGCGCACGTGTGTAACGTGCCCGAGACGCACGTGTGTAATGTGCCCGTGGCCGAGGCGCGCGTGCGTAAAGTGCCCGAAGACGCACGTGCGTAACGTGCCCGTGGCCGAGGCGCACGTGCGTAACTTGCCCGTGGCCGAGGCGCGCGTGCGTAACGTGGCCGAGGCGCGTGTGCCTAACGTGCCGTGGCCGAGGCGCGCGTGCGTAACGTGCCCGTGACCGAGGCGCGCGTGCGTAACGTGCCCGTGGCCGAGACGTGCGTGCGTAACGTGCCCGTGGCCGAGGCGCTCGTAATGTGGCCGAGGCGAGCATGCGTAACGTGGCCGAGGCGCGCGTGCGTAACGTGGCCGAGGCGCGCGTGTGTAATGTGCCTGTGGCTGAGCCGTGTGTGTGTAATGTGTGTGTAGCTGAGCCGTGTGTAATGTGCGTGTAGTGAGCTGTGTGGGTGCCAGGGAACCCAGCGATCAGATACCTTATGCATGTCAAGATGGTCTTGGATAATTTTTTCCATGGATCCCACACTAATTTTGACATTTTGGGCTAGGTGGCGAATGGTTACGCAGCAATTTTCTAAAATGGCGACCTCCACTTGCTGGATGGTGTGTTCATCAACAGCAGAGTGGGGTTGCCTGGAATTGGAGCAGTGTGCACTAGAGTCCGACCACATTTGAATTGACGATTACAGTTCTTGACTACATCATATGCTGAGCAATCATCACCATAAACCTCTTCCATCTCACTGAACGTCTTTCAAGTAAAGGAACTTGATGACTGCTCTGTATTCCACTGGGTCCATTATCAAACCTCACTCCACTCCAGTACCTATAAAATCAAGACTGTTACCCGTTCTGAGTTGCAAATTGGCACGTAACCTATAGAGACTTATATCATTACACATGTGCAGTTTCAGCGTGATAAATTGAAGTGGGTCAGGGGAAATCTAATGAACGGCCCTCATACTATATTTCTTGCAGATGCTGCTTATCGTTCTTCCTGGGAGTTTTTTTAGTTGACTCACTTTTTAATGTATAGAGGTTGTCTGTGGAAACAAACTCCCAAGATTACACTACCTACTCTTTATGAAAAGAAAGGAGCAGAGAGAGGCAGGATTGCCAAATATTCACTTTTACTACCTGCTGCTTTTTCCAACTGCATTCTGAACCTCCTTCATGGTTTATGCAGTAAAAGAAAATCAAATATCTACTCCTTTCTTTCCTGAAGATCTCCATAATTCCTTATTATGTTCTTTGCACAGCGGTTTAGCAGGACAGGTTCCACTCAGAACAAGCCTCGCTATGGTCAACCAAAGAAGTTGAGTGCACATGCTCAGCGTCATATACAGAGATCGTCTTTTCAAAATAGACACGAGTGCTGCCAGCATTGCTGCAGAAGTTAAAGGGGTAGAGAGTCAGCCTGTCTGTGCTCAGACCATACATCGTACACTGCATAAAATTGGTCTGCATGACTGTCATCTCAGAATGAAGCCTCTTCTAAATCTGATGCACAGGGAAACCTGCAGTTTGCTAGCAGTCTAAGAACCTAGATTACTGGAACCACGTTGTGTGGTCTGACAAGACCAAGAGAAACTTATTTGGTTCAGGTGGTGTCAAGCATGTGTGGCGGCATCCAGATGAGGAGTACAAAGACAAGTGTGTCTTGTCTACAGTTAAGCATGGTAGTTGGAATGTCATGGTTTGGGGGACACACAGAGCATGATCCCATCCCTTTGTATCCCCTTAAGAGCCCGGTCTATTGACTTTTATCTCATCGCTCCAAATCACCTGTTTCCAATCTTCACACTTTTCATTTTTTTGCAAACTCTTTGCCAATATGAAGAGATTGACGAAGGCTTCTTCACCTTTTTTCAGGCAATCATTCCAGACCTGGTGCTTGCGTGGACCTCTGTGATCTCACTATTACGAAACATACGAGCCACCTCCACTGCTGTGTCTGTCGCTTCAGAATTGATAGACCCTGTGATGAGCCAACTTGTTGACTCTGATATTTCTCAGGGTATAAAGGAATTGCCCCAGGCACAGTCAGGTCTGATGAACGGTTGAACTGTTCTACTTCTTTCAAAGCAAGTGAAAAACATTGCTGAAATCTGGTCAATCAGTTTCCTATGCGAGTGGAATCTATTTCCCTTGTGGCATTGCTCTGCCTGCTCCATGTCATCCAAATACTTTTCAAAATTAAACTCCTCATCTGATGGGGCTGAAGATCTGGGAGTAGTAGCACTGGCAACACCCAATTCCGCTTGCTCTTGGCACTGCATTGAACTAGATGTACTAGTAATTATATATTTTGGGAGTCGGTCCATTTTATGACGATTCCGACTCCTGGAAAATGGTCTTTGACTCCACGATTCCGACTCCACAGCCATGATCAATCCAGTGGCCTGCAAGCTCCGCCTGCCTCCTTCTATGAACATCCTGAACTTCTTCCATGTTTTGGCCTCAAGCCATTGATCCTCAAACGCTTCTCCCAAGAAGATGTGTCTCCTGAAGCCAACTCTAATGACATCTCTGAGGTAAAGGATATTCTAGCCCAGAAAACTATTAGGAGGAAGCAGTACTACTTCACTGACTGGAAGGGGTTTGGGCCAGAAGAGAGGTTCTGGGAATCGGTGTCCAATATTCTTGACCAGGACCTTCTTCTGAAGTTTCTTCAGGCAAAAAGAGGGGGAGGCCCAAGAGGGGGTACTGTCATGGGTGGTCCTGCGACCCGTACGACAGGCCGCAAGCACACTCATACCCTCTCGGCAGCATCACTTCTGTGTACGAGTTGCACCACATCCTGCAAAGTGGGTCGCAAGCGCACTCGTGCTTCTATTTTTTACTCACCTCTCTGCGCTCCTGCTTCCCTGTGCATCTCTGCCTGATAGTGCACATGTCCCCTCTCTCTAGGGCGTGTGCGTGCCAGCTCAGTGAAATGTAAAGGTTCAGCGTGATGGTAATTGGCTAATTGCCAGGTGCTGACCCTATGTCATCTGACCACTTCCTACACTCCCTGCCAGATCTATTGTGCCCTTAGCCAGTGTCGGACTGGGGGGTCTGGGGCCCACAGGGGAATTGATCTTGGGGGCCCACCCTACTGTACATGAAAATGCTACTGGCCTCTCGGACATAAATGTGCCCATTTTACCACATAATACAGTGTGCAAAACAGAACTGTATTGTGTAGTACACAAAACCAAGGGAGTCACAGATCTATCTCGCATATCTATCTCCCACATGTGTCAGTCTAGCATATCATAGACACAGGGCTAAGTAGCTCCATCCATATCCCCCCCCCCACCGGCCCACATACAATATCCCCCTCCCCGTTTCTCTAGGTCATTTCCCTCCCCATCTTCTAAAATAAACACCAGCAAGAAAGTAAAAGTGAAACTCCTATCCCAGGGTCAGGTGTTCCCTCACTTTTACAATCAGTGTACACTGCCACTATACTCGTGCCGATATAACCTTCAACACCACCATATGGAGACCACATAGTGGTCCGACACCTGCTCAGGTATAACCTACAACCCGCCATATAGAGACCACATAGTGGTCCGACACCAGCTCAGGTAAAACCCTACAAACTACAATTAATTTTAATAGGGTCAGACAACTCGGGTATTAAACCTACAACACCCCTATAAGACACATAAGGCCCAGAACCCCATCGGGGTTAACCTCAACACCGCCTTTATAGGACCCCCCATGTGGTCAGACACCAGCTTAGGTAAACCCCCCCAAACTCCCATATAGAGCCCACATAGAGGACGCACCAGTGGTATACCTACAATAAAAACTTTGGGAATAAAATCTCAAAGTTTTTTTATGTTTGTAATAGCATAAATGCTTCTTTAGGGGTTTTCCCATGTTTTGGGTCACATCAAATCACGTGAATACAGCATGACCAATATAGAAGTAAAAAAACCCCCTGACATCCAGGGATCCCCGGAGACGGTCTTATTTTTTTTCTTCGCTCCTTTCCCCGCCGCCATGATGATTGTCCGGCCACAATATTGCAGAATTACACCAAATGTCTTGAATCCCACTTTCTAGCACCTCTTTCCCTTTTCTACCTTGTAAAAACTTCCCAGGGGTGGGTGAGCGGATAAACCCCATAATTAAAAGCACAATCTCTAGGCTTGTTCACAGGTTTATAATGGGACATATCTCGCCCCATATTTCACGCCGTACTGCGCTAAATACGGGGCGAGATACGTCCCAGTTATTACGGTAATCCACAGTTCTCATAGAGGACTATGGATTATGTCTCCACCGTGACATGTCAATTATTCATGGCGTGAATAGTGCTGTGAATAATGAATGTCTATGGGGCTGGCGGGCTGCCGCCGGCCCGCACCTGCTCCCGAGACACGGCTTTAATTTGCGGGGAATATGACCCTGAATTCACGTGTGAAATAGCCAAAAAGGGTTGGATAATGCTACAGCTATGGGCTGCTGTCCTCTCTATAAACAAGGTGGTAGAAAAGACCCTAGGTAGGTGGGGCAAATGGCAAGGCCCGGTAATAGCAGGCCCTTTTTTGGTAGGTAGACCTCTGCTTTTTTTTTTTTTTTTCCTTATCTTTTATTTTTTTTTTTTCCTTTTTTTTTTTTTTTTTTTTTTTTTTTTTTTTATTTTTTTTTTTTTGTTTTTTTTCTTTTATTTTTTTTGTTTTTTTTTTTTTTTTTGGTGTGGGTTTTTTTTTTTTTTTTTTTTTTTTTTTTTTTTTTTTTTTTTTTAACCCCTTTTCACTACCCCTTTTTTTCCCCTTTTTTTTTTAAAATGCCGGTACAGTTAGCAAGTTTTTAGGCTACGGTTTGGGTTGGTGGACCCAGTTGGTAGGTGTAGGTAGGTGTTGGTGAGTCCCAGTTTGTTAGGATGTGGTATGTGATTGCCCCCAGTTAGGTAAGCTGTAGGTGTTAGGGGGCCCCCTTTAATAGGCTGCAAGCGTTTTTGGGACCCCTTTAGGTAATATCAGGCAGTTAGGGCTTCCCTTTAGGTAGTATGCATTCAGTTAGGGCTTCCCTTTAGGTAGTATACAGACAGGCTATACAGGCAGTTAGGGTCCCCCTTTAGGTAGTATACAGGCAGTTAGGGCCCCCCTTTAGGTAGCATGCTGGCAGTTAGGGCCCCCCTTTAAGTAGCATGCAGGCAGTTAGGGCCCCCCTTTAGGTAGCATGCAGGCAGTTAAGGCCCCCCTTTAGGTAGCATGCAGGCAGTTAGGGCCCCCCCTTTAGGTAGCATGCAGGCAGTTAAGGCCTCCTTTAGGTAGTAAAAGGCAGTTAGGGGCCTCCTTTAGATAGTATACAGGTAGTTAGGGGCCTCCTTTAGCTACTGTGCAGAAAGTCAGGGCCCCCTTTAGCTAGTTTGAAAGTAGTTAGGGCCCCCTTTATGGTTAGGCAGTCAGGACCCCCTTTATGGTTACGTAGCCAGGGCCCCCTTTCGGTAGCCAGGGCCCCCTTTATGGTTAGGCAGGCAGGGCCCCCTTTAGGTAGTCAGGGCCCCCTTTAGAGTTAGGTAGTCAGGGCCCCCTTTAGGGTTAGGTAGTCAGGGCCCCCTTTGTGTTTAGGTAGCCAGGGCCCATTTAGGTACTTAGAAAAAAAAACAAAACAAGAAAGCCACTCACCTCACTCCCGCTCCTGCCACTCCTGGTTGCTTCCCGACGGCTTCTACTGGCGCCCTGTGTGAGAACGCCTCCTGAAATTCGGATCTGCATAGGCGGCGTGGTGATATGATATCACCACGCACCTAAATCACCAGTAGGGGCCGGCGTCTGACAGGCTTCAGGCCTAACGCTTGACACCTGCCAGGGCGATCAGTGGAGCAGAGCGCGGGGGACGCAGGGCCCGGGCATTCAGGGACAGCTAGCGGCGGCTGGGCCCCGGGGAGTGCTGGCACTGCCTCTGGGGCTCACAGCAGCTCGGAGCCCACCGGGGGATTCACTGATCCCTCGGCGGCCAAGTCCGAACATGCCCTTAGCCATAGAGAAAGTGTTTCCATAGTATTCCTGTCCTGCCTTGTATCTGACCCTTGGCTCCGTCCACGTTTTTCTGCTGCCTGCCTTTACCTTTCTACCTTTCCCCGAATACAAGTTTGTCTGCCGATTCTGTACCAAGCTACACCCTGGCTGCCATCACAAGCAAGTCATGTCAGGGGTAGCAACCTGGGTGTCACCCGCCACGCAAGTCCAACCTGGCTTGAGGCGGGCTCTGGTGAAAACCTTAGACTCTGCTCCAGCATATGGCCATATTTTCACCAAGAGTAGCCTCTTTTATCCCAAAAGATGTTATATATATTATAGGAAGCAAGATCAAAGAAACACTCAGGGTGACACACTTGCAAGTTTTTGTTGTGATGTTGTAGCCCTTTTCCGGGATATCTATGAACAGTTTTTCGGCAATGAACCTTTGACATCCTCGATACTTTTATATATGACAATTCTAAGGGGGAGCGTCAAGCCACATTCATATGGTTGGACACATTTATGAATGCGGCTCCACAGAATGGGGAGCAAAAAGTTTAGAACTAATCCATGGCAATTTCAAAGTGGTGTGGCTGAGAGCAAAGTTGTCATAGACCAACCAACATTGGCAATAGGCCAAAAAATATCTGGTTACAGTATTTAGCTGTTAAAATTGCTTGTCTTGTGTGTAAAGGGGAAAGCTACACAGTCTTCTCCACATTTACAAACATCACAACAGACTAGAAATAAAATAAAAGCTGTTTGAATAGCATGCAAGTGAATAGAAACTATCATAGTGGTCTAGCTTGGCGCACCTCAGGTCTCAGCGAGACCTCGGGTGTCGGCTACTGCCATATGTGGAATTTAGGCTGAGACCAGGAAAAAATATTGAAACAGTGATTAATATCTGACTAAAATTTCATTTTAGTTTCATTTAACTCCATACTGACATATGACGTATCAACCTGCAGAATACAGATAATACATCATTTTTACCGAAATTGAACACAGTAAAAACTAAACTCTCGCAAACATGGCGCAAGTAAGTTTTTTTCACATTTTACCACACTTAGAATTTTTTGGCGGTTTCCCATTATATGCTATGGTACGATGAATGACACCATTAGAAGGTACATCTTGTTCCACAAAATAAAAGCCCTCATATGTCAATGTAGGTGAAAAAATAAGAAAAAATTATGGCTTTGGGAAGACGAGGAGGGAAAAAACCGAACAACCACGTTATTTTGTCCATGGTGGGTTAAGGGGTTACATAGTTACATAGTTTCAAGGCCGAAAAAAGACGAGACGTCCATCTAGTTCAGCCTGTTGTGCTAAGGTGTTGATCCAGAGGAATGCAAAAACCCCCAATGAGGTATAAGCAAATTGTCCTGATTTTAGGGAAAAATTCCTTCCTGACTCCAAACTGGCAATCAGAAAAATCCCTGGATCAATAAACCCATTCCTGAATCTAGACACTATAAACTTGTTATATTTTATGCTCCAGGAAATGATCTATCCATTTTTGAACGCCGTTATTGACTTCACCATGACAAGTCCTCGGGCAGAGAATTCCATAGTCTCACTGCTCTTACAGTAAAGAATCCCTTTCTATGTTTATGTAGAAACTTTCGTTCCTCAAGACTTTAGAGGATGCCCCCTTGTTCTAGATACAAGTCCTGGGTATAAATCAATTTCTTGGGAGAGATCTCTATATTGACCTTTGATGTATTTAAACATATTTATTTGTCCCCCGAAGCCGTCTTTTCTCTAAAACTAAATAACCCTAATTTGGGCTAATCTTTCTGGGTACTGTAGTCCACCCCAGTCCTTTTATTATTTTTGTTGCCCGCCTTTGTACCTGTTCAAGCGCTACAATGTGTTTCCTGTGCACTGGTGCCCAAAACTGTACAAATATTCCATGTGTGGTTACCCAGTGACTTGTATAATGGGAGAATAATGTTCTCATCATGTGCCTCTATGCCCCTTTTAATACACCCCATGATTCTATTAGCCTTGGCAGCTGCTGCCTGACATTGGCTGCTACAGTTAAGTTTACTGTCCACTAGGATTCCCAAGTCCTTCTCCATGTCACTTTTACCCAGTGTTTTTCCATTTAACATGTAATCATGTAATGGATTTTCCTTTCCCCCCTGTGATAACCTTGCATTTATCTGTATTAAACCTTATCTGCCATTTCCCTGCCCAGGCCTCCAACTTATCCAGATCCCTTTGTAATAACCATAATCCTTATTGTGTTGATTACGTTTTCAGAGCTTAGTATCGTCTGCAAAAATCGATTTTATGTGTAATCCCTGTGTAAGATCATTATGAAAATGTTAAACAGGATAGGGCCCAATACTGACCTTGTGGTACCACACTAAATAACAGGAATCCAGTCTATGTACCGTTAATTACTACCCTTTGTTTTCTACCCGTGAGCCAGTTGCTTACCCACTTGCAAACATTTTCCCCCAGTCCAAGCATTCTCATTTTATTTACCAACCTTTTATTTTGGCACCGTATCAAATGCTTTAGAAAAATCTATATATATGACATCCAGTGCCGCACCCCGATCCAGTCTAGTGCTGACTTCCTCATAGAAGCTGATGAGATTAGTCTGACAGGACCGATCCTTCATAAACCCATGCTGGAATGGGGTTATACTTTTATTTTCAGTGGGGTACTCCAGGATAGCATCTCTGAGAAAACCTTAAACATTTTACCTACAACAGAGGTTAAGCTTACCGGCCTATAGTTTCCTGGATCGCTTTTTGAAACCCCTTTTTTTAATATTGGCACCACATTTGCTATGCACCAATCCTTTGGGACATACCCCGTTATTTTGACAGTCCATAAATATTAAGAATAGGGGCCTATCTATGACATCCCCTTAACTCCCTTAGGACACGTGGGTGTATGCCATCTGGACCCGGGGATTTTTTCTATTTTAATTTCCTAAGGCGGAGCTGCACTTCTTCCCGGGTTAGACCAGAAAAATTTAAGTTGGAGTTTACCTCAATCCCTCTGTTAAAAGGAAGCTCATCCTCCTCGGTAAATACAGTGGAGAAGAAATTGTTTAATAGGTTTGCTTTTTCCTCATCGCCCTCTACTGTCTCTCCCTCAGTATTTTTTAAAGGGCCAACATTTTCTTTTTTAATCTTTTTACTACTTATATAGTTAAAATATTTTTTTGGGGTTAGTTTTTTTCTTATTGCAATTTG